>VJWN01000016.1:0-284035 GCA_007644065.1 Margaritispora aquatica
TAAAGTTATTTATATAAAAAAAAAATTAAATAATAAGTAATAGTCTTTAAATTATATATATTATATTATTTATATAAATAATTTAAAAGTATTATTTTTTTATTATTTATTTATATTTTTAAATTTAAAAGATAAAATAATTATATTTAATAAAGGTTTTTTTTTTATTAATATATAATATATTCTAAAGGTTTAACTTTTTTATTAAAAATTAATAAGTATATTAGTAAATTAAATTTACTAGAAAATTTTTAAATATAACTTAAGTAATATAAGTAATTACTTTTTATATAAAAATATAATTAGAATATTAATTCTTATAAAGTTATAGCTTTAAAAAATATAGTTTAAAAAGCTTTATTAATAAGTAATTATAACTAAAAAGATAAGATTAGTATTAATATAGATTTAAATAACTAGTTATTTCTATAGTTCTAAATTAAACTTCTAACCCTAACCCTAATATAGAATCTTTATTCTTTTAAAAGTACTAGGCTATAGAGCGCTAGAGCTAGAGCGTGCTTCTACTCTAGCGTTCTTACTAAGGTCGTTATATTATATAACCCTTTCGACTATTTTCCGATTATATTAACCTAGTCTCGTAATAGAATCTCTTTCTTATGGCTTTTCTATACAGCCTTAGGCTACCGAGCCTCAGGGCTATGGGTCAGGTGATTCGTAACACTACCGAAGCCATCGCTGATAAAGCCGTTGTCTTTGGATTTTATCTCTACTGTACCAGCGCTATATGTATCTTCTCCGCCTTTTTTCTTGCTCTTTAACCCGTTGAACACAAAATGATACCCCCTTGCCCAGACCGTGGCCCACACCGTGGCTGCTTGGGATATAAACCCTCTCTATGAAAGAAATGATAAAGCGAATTCCGTTAGGTAATAACTTAGGATGGCGGTACTAGGAACTAGTAGAGGCGCATTCAACCAAATCCGAAATCTATCGATTTAAAGCATCGTTAGTCCTCCTACAGCTTGTGCGTATTGAGTCGGAGCCGTGAACGTAGTGGTGAGAGGAGTGGACTTAACCCAGATAAGATCTTCGCTACAGCGGTTGTTGATGCTTTTTTCTTATAGCATAATTAAGCTAGTATTATATAGGTATGTGCGTATGCACCTTAATCACGACCATATTCTCTTTCAATTATTATTTAGATAGCTGTACTCAGCAAAAATAAGGCTGTGCTAACATATTGAGATAGCGGCGTAAGTTGAGTCAATATAGTATAGTACGGTACAAGAAGTCTATCTCACCCTCTTCTGAGTCTAACTTGAAATAGTAACCGCTTGACTTTATCCGGTTAGGTCTTAGACATCTCTAGCTTTATAGGGCAACAGCTTGACTTCTCTAAGTTAAGACTCAAAAGGGGGCTGATATATACTTGTTATACCCTACTGTAAGTGAATGGTCCACTCAGCCACCGCCTTAAGCCTTGTCACAATCATTGCTGTCACTGTAGATATAAGACATTGTTCTGTCATTTGCTTTTTCTTACCATATTCTACGGCTGATAGTCTGAAAGCTTATAAGTCTTTCTATCTCTGTCATTCGGCCCGTGGAAAATCACGACGATGTGGGAAGTTCTCAGTAATCGAGAAAATTACTTCTACGTCTCAAGGATGAAGTTTATCTTAATCATATCTATGCTACTAGGAGTCTTATCTCATCCATTGACCTCGATCTGGCCAACAGTGGAAACTGACACCGCTTCCTATCCATGGCCCAAACCGCATTCGACGCCAGAGCGACCTCAGTTACCATCTGTCACCGCGACCTACGGCCTTATTGATGGAGCACCATCTGCTGTTTCTCCTACTCCTACAATCATGAGTGAGAATCTCCGACTCGCTCAAATCGTTATGGAATCGACTAAACTTTCGGCATTTCCATCTGGAATTTGTGGTTTTGTACCATATATGAACGGGTCTACCTCTCAGCTAGGTATGTACCAAGATACAGCCTAAAGTATATGTTGACGAGAATCAGGGATATTCGCCTGTACCTACTTCGCACAAACAAATTTTGGCGCCCTCACCTACTTTTATGGCCCTTATAGCTGTGACATCAGAACATCCTCTTCATTCTTCTTCTGTCCGTCTTCCACACAAAAGCCTTTTACAGCATGTGCTGTCGAGTCAATGTCCATAGAATATTCTTATTCAACCAAGACATACACCTATACAGTTTGGCCGTCAGGAATTTTTATATACACAAACACAGATACAACTCGTATTACATATGAAGTCTTAAACACATATAGCAAGTTGACATACCTCCAAACCCAGACGATCACTCACTCCGACCTCAAGAGCCACATACTCTCAACCATGACGATGACCAGTTTTGCCACAATCAGATCTCTGACGGATGTTGGAGAGATCGACAATCTAAAGCTTACCTGGTAGGATCTCAGCAAGCCGACCTGTTTATCTGGTGGAAAATGAACTGACGAGATTATAGTACCATGTATAGCCAGTACGGCCATTGGCCATGTCAGACACTACAGATGAGGAATAGCCTTGTATCTTATGTCTGCGTCAGTACTTCCAATTCGTTTCCCATACCGACGGGTCCTCCTCTTGAGATCTTGGACTGGAGCAATCTTCAAACAAGTCTAGCAGGCATGACAGTTTCACTTGCATCTTCCTCGTTTGCCAATAATATTGGAAAGGGGTATTCCGACACATTTATCTCATTTGTCGCGATGTATCCTACGAGCACTTTAAAAGTGACTGGAACATCTACCATCGATACCAGTCCTTCAGCATATATGGAAATCATCAAATCCAGCCCGCCCAAGGCAAGTCACTTCAAATACTTCTGCCTCAATACTAGAATCCAGTTCTGTCAGCCTGGTTCTGATCCAATTTTCTTGCTTATTGATCAAGACCTGTGCCATACTGATAATCCATAGTGTGTGAATGAGCTGAATGAGACATGTCCCGCCATATACACCGCCGCCAAAAGATGCTGGAGCGAAGCCTATCCACCAGGACCACAGGGATGCCTATGTGACACTATACTAGCAATGAACTGTCCTCAGACATGCCAGGTTACGCGACGAGATCGACTACAATATTTCACTTGGGCGGTTGAGCTTTGTGCGGATTATTGGGTGGTGTCCGCGAATGGGACGAATGCCACCTTTTCTCGGAATTGGCTCGAAAGAGCAAATCGTTCAGCCTCGATCTTTGAAGGTCTTCTTCCATTTGACTGGGTCGTGACACCAAATCTGGAATCCGGAGAAAGTCTTTTCTGTCCGTCACAAATAGCAAAGCTTGCATCGTTTGCTGTAATCAACATCATCGTGGGAATTGCTACACTTGTTTTAGGACGGCGAGACGTAGTGAATAAGCTTACTTGCGGCTATCTAGGGCATCCTGGCTCTCGATCATGGCCTGTTATTGCTCTTCTGATTACTGGACTGAATGTACTGGCGAATTACATCAATGCTCTTGTCTTGAAGAAAAGTCCCGGCTTCGAAAAGGTTAATACGGGAACTCTCGTTTTATTTTGGTTTTCGAGACCACGTTTAGCATGGCTGGCGACAGCTCTAGTACACGTTCAAAAAGAGAAAAGCATTTACATATCACTTGGAGCGTCAGCTTTGCTCTCTGAATTCATTCTTCAGAGTGTTGGTGCTGCTTCTATTATCACCACAGTCATATTTGCTTCGAGACAATCATACTTCGAGAGACACTTCCTTGATTATGCTCCAGCTCACAAGTCTGCATTACTTCTGTACTCGGGTGCATTGCTGTGGGTAGTCACAGTCGGGTTTTTCTATATGTTTGTTTTGTGGAACTACTTGGGATTAACGAAAGTTTTCCTGATGATCTTCACTGTTATCTGGAATCCTATCAAAGATGCATTTCAGAAGGTAGCAAAGAGCTTTAAGGCAAGGTGGCTGAAGCATTTTCCTCCCAAACCAAAATCTAAAAACAGCACCACCAGAGATGAACTTCTAGCGCCAACCCTACCAGCAGAGGATACACCTTTCCAAGGTCGAAGTCATGGTGCTCGGCGCGACAGGGAAGCGTGGGAGATGAAGAGCACACAGAAACCCCTCAGCGGCTATCAGAGTAGACGTCGACTTTCCTTGGATAATTCTCAGACAGAGTTAGTAGTGGAAGACAATCCAGCTTGGAGACAAAACCTTGAGAAGATGGGACTCAACGAAATGGCACTTTTCAATATCTCAACAATTTTTATCTTTATGCTCCTGCCATTCATCGGACAATGGCTATTTTGGGTTGGCTTCATTCAACTATACGATAATAGGTAAGCTTTACCTAACATTATAATCTCCAGAACCTCAATGGGCTAATTTGCACAAGGTACTGCCCACCGAAAATCTGGCAAATGGCTTCAGTATGGATTGCTTCATCATCATTCGGTATGTCCGCCCTTTTGGTTCTTGTATCTGACTAATGGTTGGAAGGTGTATTTCTTGGTGCATCAGGCTAAGTTGAAGTGTTGTACCTTCAATCAGCTTGTCACGATCATATGGGTATCAATCATCTTTCAATGTGGCTATTCGAGCTCGGATCAAAATCGATAAATATCATATAAGCTGGTGAACCTATACGAGATTGTTTTCCTATATCAGGCAACACCTCCCACCCCAGCGCTCATGTGGACCTGTGAAATTGCCTTGCCATTTACCTTTAAAGCCCTAAACCGCTTCTTTAGGCATTCATAACTCGCATAGATTTCGGCATTTTCCTTTATTCTCGGAAGCAGGCCTTGATATCTGTACATTTCCTTCCTGTTCACAGCTCTATACTTACATAGCATTATGGCGATATACTACTTCTTTTCTTTTATAGTGTCACGACCCCTCCTAGGACCCAATGGTTCCAGGAGCGGGGCACCCAGGAGTCCAGTGACTCCTAGGAACGTGACGGGTCCCAGGAACACACAAGGAGATTTCTTATATAAGCAGAAGCCGTCGCTCTATCAGAGACTAGTAATAGTATATACCATTCCTAATATATAGGTTATATAACTAGGGTTAGTCATACTAGCCGTACTCGCTAGCTAGTATAGCTACTAGTAGAAGGTCTATACTACTAGCCATACTAGCTAGCTAGTAGAGTTAGTATATTATACAAAGGTTCTATATAACGAGTATATAGTCTTATTAGTTTAGGAGCTTCGTACTTAACTCAAGATAGTAAATACTACCTATTTACTAGTGACTCTAGTCTTATTCCTTATAATATCCCGAACCTTGTTCAAACCCAAAACCAGACAGTTAGTGAATCATGCAGATAGACCAGCCGTCACACGAATGTATAGATCGAAAGTCCGATTTTTCTACCTAAACTTAACTACGATCTCGATAGTACTAGTATTATATATATAGTCGAAATACTCTCTAAAGTGAGATAGTACGATATAAGTAGCGGTACCTTGAAAGCCGTATCCAATCTCCCAGCCGTCGTTGTCGACAAATGATTGTGTAACGCAGTAGGGATACAGCGAGCGCGAGGTCTTGGCTGCACAAGCTGAAACTCCTCTTAGGGGTGGTGAGATGACAGTCGCAGTATAGGGATCGATGCCAAAGAAGTCGGTAGTGTTACCAATCACTGCTAGGTCAGAATCAGTGAGCGAAGTGACATTCTTGAGTGTTGCTTTGTAGATGAGTGGATAATCCTGCCCAAAGTATATTGGTTTTCTAATGGGACCTAGCCAAAGATCATTGAACCAGTTTGCGGCCTCGGCATGTGTGGTATTGCTTGAATCCAAGGGAATGCCAAAATTGTCATTGAGTTTGAAGCCCACTTTGCCCGTCCCATTTAACATGTCGTGGTAGAAATTGTAAGGCACACTATGAGTATGGACCAGATTTGATATTCCAGCCGCATTAGCTGCGTACAGCATTAGCTCGTTAATCGTGACCCAGACCAGAACCTTCTCTACGTAAAGAGCCATGACCAGTTTTCTATAAGACACAAAGGCGTCAGGCCATGTCAAATTATCGAAGCCACCATGATGGTAGCTGAACTCTGGTTTCTGAAGGAGTGATTCGCGAACGAATTCTAGTGGGTTGTCGAAGTGAAGAAGTGTCACTATCGGCTTCATGCTAGCGGTAATTACTTTGTCAATGACATCAGCACAGTGGTCTACTGCCTGTTTATTGACTGGAGTTCCTGGAGAGATGAACTGTAAAATTCGGTTCCATGAAATTGAGAAATAGTAGTACTCGACACCAATTGAAGCGAGCCTTTCAATATTTTGCTTATACATAAAATATGCTTGTTTGTTACATATGAGTTTGCTATATAATTGATATAGATTGCATCCTAAATTGACGGAGTTCGTCCTTCCATAGCAATAGCCCCTTCACATTGTGATGCTGATCCAGAAACTCCGAACATGAAAGATGTAGGAAAAGTATAGTTTTGAATGCCATGCTGAACAGGTACATTTTCGGGAGGGAAACCTAGCTCATTCTTTAGTATTGACGTTGGAGAGACAGTTGTATGATACGTCCTGTTGTTGTATAATTTGCCAGCTTTGCGGCAATCCAAAGCGAGGTCCATGCCGCCTCACCATACGGATCTTGTTCGGGATTGGGAATGGGCCCCGCAGTATTGTCAGGGGGGAAGCTTGCCCACGTTATTGTGCTCCTGTTTGGCAGTAGGCTGCGAAGAGACCCATATGGTTTTGCGAATGAAATTGAGGCTGTTGGTGCTGATACAGATGACGCATACCTCGTTAAATGTCAACATCAATGCACAAAAGAAAAAGTGATGAGCGACAGACCTCAAGCTAGCTGGTGAATAATACTGAAAAGATGTAAATTGATACACAGGCTTCGAGATTATTTGTGGGTAAACATATAGAGGTTGTAGTGTTGTAGAATATCTGAGCATAGACACACTGGCGTAAAAGAAACAGAATCAATACCCTTGAAGATCGCATCATCTTGTAGATTGAGCTTGAAATACCACTATAAAAGCTCAAGAAAACGGATGAGGACTAAAGAAATCTCCTTCATAATATAATTATCAAGAACCTTCATGTTGAAGTTATCTGAATGATAATGATCTCGGATCTCTCAATTGCTGTGGATATACCTGAGATAAGTACAAGAGAGCAACCATGGAAGCAATTTCTCACAATGAGCTCAAACATGAGCCCCAAGCACTGAAATGTCTGGTTTGCCTCACCTACACAACCTGAATCGGATTGTGGGGTGCAATCCGGATCTCGGACCGTAGCAACCCCAAGATCTACAACACAACCGTTCGAAAAGATAGTGAGAAAGGAAGTCCTTGATAAACATTCCAGATACGGGGTATAGCAAAAGCTTTCAATAAACAAACGAGCTTGTGGGAAATACACTCACTCTAAGCTAGATTTCATCTTGTCTTCCTTTCACTTCCGTCGACCAATATGGTTCCTTCTATTGCTCAACTCCCGGATGAATCTGTCGATGAGCTGGTAAGCTCGCTCAAGAAGTCGGTAACTTCAAAACCACACCTGGAGACAGTGATACGAGAGAAAGAACTTGTTCCGTTGTGGAATACTGGTGGTCCACCAACAGCTCGTGAGCCACATACCAAACATATTCCAGCAGTATGGCGATACGATGACACGAAGAGTCTTCTCCTGCATGCAGCAGAATTGGTTGATGCAAAAGAGGCAGAGCGGCGTGCTGTTCTGATGATTAACCCAGGACCCAGGCAATCTCCATTCACACTCGATACATTACTTGCAGCACATCAACTGATCCTACCGGGAGAGCAAGCAATCTGCCATCGACACACACCTTTCGCTGTTCGATTTTTAATCGAGGGAGATCAAGGTATGTTTTTATACAGAGCTCCCAGTCCTCCTATAACTGATTATTCTAGGATACACGGCGATATCCGGCAAGAAGATGTATATGATCCCTGGGGATTTAATCATCACGCCTGTGTGGAATTGGCATGACCACGGAAACGAAGGCAAGGCTAATGTGATATGGCTCGATGGCCTCAATATTCCTCTTTTCAAGCCACTCCCCATCGACTTCACCGAGCACTATGAGGAAGAGTTCGGTGCTTTAACACATGAATCGAAGAAGGTTGCGGATGAAGATTGTGCCGAAATGAAGTTCCCCTGGAAGGCCATGCAGTCTCGACTCGATGGAGCAGGAGAGGACCATTCTATGTTCGAGTATACTCTTCCCAATGGCAAACCAGTATCAACAACGATTGGAGCATATGCTCACCGGATATCTGCTGGCAAGGCATCGCGCCCAAGCCAAGACACCGCAAATTATGTGTTCCAAGTGCATGGCGGATCTGGATGGACAGAGATCGAGGGATTGAATGGAGGCGAGTCTTATAAATTGACGTGGAGTCGAGGTGATGCGTTCGTAGTACCAAGCTGGCATAAGTTCAAAATGTTTGCGGATGTGGAAGAAGCAGCGTATTTATTTTCGTTCTCGGACAAGCCTATGCTGGAAAACTTGGGGTTTCTAAGGTCAAAACAAGTATTAGAATTGGAGCTGTAGAAAATAAAACACAGTAGTAATAGAATGCTTATTGTTGTTGTTGTCAAAGTCCGAGGTACTTGGAGTAAGCACACCGGGAACAAGGTTTATCCGTTGGCATTAGCTCTCTGGAGTCAAACATCAGGATTTATACTTCTCAAATCAAACATCACCTAATACTTGAAATTTATCTGATCCCTAATACTCCAAGATTGTGATCCATAGAATTAGTCTCTTCTGAGATTTGGGTACGGATTTGGTAGACCCGTCTCTACTATCCTCCTCGAACATCGAAAGGGGGTTAAGGATAGCTCTACATGGATCTTTGAGAAGATAGGAATGTACTCCACTTGATGTTGCCTAGGATTCAGGTCCCCCACTATTGGCCATGGCAGGCATAAGGGGGAGCTGATCCTCCTTACACTCTGCGCTTTGATGTGAACAATACATTTGGTGTTTTTATGCTCAGTACCTGCAAGCAAAATGGATACTGGTCAAGATTACGCATCAGTGGGAATCTTATCAACAGCAACTGTTCGGCCGAGGAAAGTTCCCCAACAGGAAAGACAGCGAGTTCGTCGCGCCTGTGAGGGCTGTAGAAAGAAGAAGATCAAATGTTAGTTTTTTTTTGGGGGGGGGGATATTTTAAACATTTACTGATGCAAGTAGGTAACGGAGAGGAGCCATGTCAACGTTGCTTGAGCTACAGCGTTGATTGCGAATATGCCGAATATGTGCCACCTCACAGAGCTGTCGACATCAGGTGAACACCTATAACACATGAATTTATCGATATTTGTTCTGACGGTCTTTTACTTTAGCAATGTCGAGCAACTTGAGACCCGCATGACCTCAATGGAGCAATTATTTCGACAATTTCTTGAGCAATTCAGTGGTGAAAAATTGGCGAGCAATGCCAATATCAAACCAGCAGTTGCAACTATACCTGCAGCAGAAAGATCTCAGACTCTGATATCTATCGAAACCATAGATGGATTAGATGAGCCCGATTGTGATGATGGCGATGATGATGATGTGCATGTCTCTGCATTGAATGAGCTTGGGGACGTTGAACCTCCTCCAAATTTGTCACATTCTTACGCAGATGGATTTGGTGAGTTGGACACCGACAACTGCGGTCAATTGCGATACCTTGGAATTGGTTCAACAGCCACCGTCGTGGACACTTGTGTGGGTCTTCGACGTCGTATACAAGAAGGTCTCGATAAGAAAGGATATGAAGCAGAGGAACCTTTCTTCACAAGTCCTGGAGCGACTCCAGAGACCACATCACATAAACTCCAGTCTCTGATCGTAAACAACATGCCCCCAGGAATATTGGTGGGCGTGCTCATTGATACGTTTGTGGACAACTTGCACTTTGTTTTCCCAATCATCTCTCCAGATGAACTTAGATCTATACATCGGAGAATTCTTAGCAACGAAGTAGTAGGAGAAGGTTCCGCTGCCATTCTTTTTGCTGTCCTAGCTATGTCTTTCTTGTTGCTGCCACCAACGCACCGAGTGCTTGTTAGTGTGGAACCGAAATATCAGAAGCGAGCATTTGCTTCATCCATGTATACTTTGTCCTTGCACCTTATCAATTCAGCATCCACAGCCGTTATTGGAAAAAACAACAAACTCAGTGAGTCGGTTGTTGCTTTGGGAATGCTAAGTAGCTACTTGGCGACTACTGGCATGCAGGCTGAAGCATGGATTATGGTAGGCCGCGCCATTAGGCATGCCCAAGATTTAGGACTACATGTAAACCTTCACCCCTCCCAAAACAACTTTAATGCTAATTGTTTTGCAGAGGTCTCCAGAGAGACTACAGCTCCCTACTAATGAGAGAAGTCAACGACGATACATATGGTGGTGTCTTTATGTTCTAGACAGACAACTTTCGGCAGCACTCGGACGACCTCTTTCAATTGACGATGCTGATTGCGACGTAGAGATACCAAGTTACGCGAACGATGGAATATTGGTCCAGGAAACTGGAGGATTCATCTCATTGATCCATATACACAAGATCATGGGGGAGATTTTGAGGACTGTAAACTCGATCAAGAACATCATCTCATGGCGGGAGGTTGGAAAATACGAAGAGCTTCGTGCGCGAGTGTGTACTTCTAATCTCGCACTTCAGAACTGGGCTAGAGAGCATGTTCCACATGAAATCAGATCTGCGAATGAAGGAAAGGCGCTGATCGAGAAACACATCGCGCTCTCGGCATTCTTCTCGGCAGTGCTGTTACTACATCGCATTTTCATGAGCAACCCACATCGTCCATCGCCTCTGTCAGATCCACAGGCTCAAGTCAGATGTGCTAAAGCAGCCATGGATTGCATTCGCGGATCTTCGGATTTTTTGCAGTATGTCCCAAGAAGTCATTACTTAGTGTTTCATGGGCAATATGTCTTTGTGAGCGCTATCGTTTTGTTGCAATTTGTTCGCGCCTCCAAAGACTCGGCATACAATGAATTGGCGTTCCAAGACATTCAAAGTGCCATGATGACGTTGCAGAAGATGGAAGCCTTGTGGACTGGAGCGAAGAAATGCAGGGCGGTTGTGGAAGAGTACATGGAGTTTACGTATCAAGTGCTGCGCGGCGACCAGAAAGGGGCATGCAATTTCGAGCACTCTCGTGGACCTAGTACGACTATAATCAGGGATAATCTGGACAAGACAGTAGTACCCTTGATCCCAACATCAACAGCAGTTCGCGGAGTCTCAAAGAAGCGAAGGCGAGAGCACTCACATCTCACCTCGTGTTCCCATAACGTAAGCATACGATCGAAAGCAAGAGACACATGTGCGAAGAGCACTCTTGCAATGCAAGACCAGGGACATGTCTGTTCAGGGCACATTCTGGAGACGCTGAGTTCACCGGACCATTCCTTACAAGACTTAAATGGCACCGAGTATTTTGACAACATCATTCAGGATGGCCACGAAGTGCTTGAGGATGCTTTGTTTTCATGCGAGCCTTACTTTCAGGATTTTGAGTTTGATTTCAGCTCAACAGATCTTTCGTCATTTTTCGACAATTAACGACGAAAGAACAGTTACATTATATTCTTACTTCATCGCCTTTCGACCGAATTCGACTATCCTACGATCAAACTTTGCCCCAAACTCAGCCTGTAGTCTTAGAAAGTCAATAGCGTTCCCTGCCAACATTTTCGCCCTCTCATTCCATGTCAAAAATTCTGACAATTTATCCTCCGAACACAACATCTCGCCAGCCCGTAGTTCGCCGAGGGGGAATGGATAATCACTTCCCATCACAATACGATTCGAACCAATTTTCTTGCATATAAACTCGAGGAGATCAGGATCATGGACTAAACTGTCTATCCAAATGTTGTTGCCCGACTTCAAATGCTGAGTTGGTGTTCGGCCTTCCGCATTCACTGCTACTAGATCTGGGCGACAATCAAACCCATGCTGAATTCTACCTAGTAACGCGGGAAATGCACCACCAGCATGTGCGAAACAAAGTCGAAGATTCGGAAATCTTAACAGCATTCCAGAAGAAGTGATGGCATGTATAGCAAGCGCAGTCTCGCATGGCCTATTACTGTCAGCATCTGTCTTCTCGGGGCTTCACAGATACGAACATTCCCACCAGCCATGAAGACCAGTACTTTCCCCATAGCTTTGGATTTTCTTTCGGCAAAGAATAGCCCAGAGGATGCACAAATACTGGAAAGTCCAGCTCCTCACATGTTCTCCAAAATGGATCAAGTGTGGGGTCGTCTAAATTCATGTCGCCAATTGTTGTTCCTATTGCCACGCCTTTGAAGCCCAGCAATTTTGACCTATGGAGTTCTTCAATCGATGCCTCGATGTGTTGTAGTGGGACTGTTGCTAGTCCTACAAATCGATCAGGATACTTCACGCATAGATCAGCGATGTGGTCATTGAGAGATCTGGCGAGAATTGTGACTGGTTCGGCGTCTTGGTCGTAAAAATATAAAATTGGGATCGTGCTCAGTACTTGAACGTCGACTCCGGTTGCGTTCATTTCGGCAATTCGTGTTTCAGCATCGACACAATTTTGCTCGACAGTTCTGAAGAATTTGTCGCCAACATACATGTCGAGGTCATCTCCATTCGGCTTGAGTTCTAACCAAGGTGATGGACACCCAGGCTTTGTGTACTGAGACAGATCAGGGAGACTGGAAGGCATTATATGTGTGTGCATATCAATACGGAACAGTGATGTTCCATCAGCAAGCTTTGCATTTCTAGAGGGTGGTGGACTGCAACTGCAGCAATCAATTCTTGATGGAGACATGATAGGTGTTTGTAATTGAATGAGCTTTGGGATTGGAAGACTAGGGAGACAAAGATCTTATTTTTTTTGACCTCGCAAGTATATCATTAGGTTTAGACCGAGTCAGATGATGCAGGGTCCCGGCCCGCTTCCGGTTGACATCCGCCTGTACACTCCGGACGAAGCACCGAGCTATATCCTCTCAGAAATATCTTGACAGCCTTTCTTTCATCGTGCCATTGCCTTGAGCAGAAAATATCAGAATACTATGCCGTCTTCTTTGCTTACTGACATTCCACCGCCGCTGGCTTTTGCCTCTTGGCTCTCTACCAATGAAAGTTTATTACAACCACCTGTAAACAACTACTGTCTATTCTCAGGAAAAGATTTTGTGCTCATGGTTGTTGGTGGTCCTAATTCAAGAAACGATTTCCATAGTGAGTGATCTAGACTAGGCAATGGGAATATATTGATACTAACATCCGACAGTTAATGAGACTGAAGAATGGTTCTACCAGCTCAAGGGAGCAATGGTGCTCAGAATAGTCGAGAATGAGAAATTCAAAGACGTTGAAATCAAGGAAGGTGAAATGTTCTTGTTACCAGGTATGTTGCCCATCTTCACAGTCTGTCTCATTCTCCATGACTTATTCCTTCACAGGCAACACCCCTCACAACCCAATACGTTTCGTAAACACAACCGGTCTTGTAATGGAGAGAGTACGGCCAGGGGAGAGCCTTGATAGGCTAAGGTGGTACTGCACGAAAGGAGAGCATGCGAAACCAACTGTGATTCGTGAAGAGGTATTCCACTGTACAGATTTGGGAACACAGCTGAAGCCTTTGATCAACAATTGGATGATCAATGAGGCTTTGAGGAAATGCGGGGAATGTGGAGCTATTGCAGATCCGAAATAGATTCAAATTTGGCGGAAACGTGTTCCCGATTGTTCTGCATCCCACCTTTCCCCCTGAGAACCTCGCTTAGCTTTACAATCAATCAACCCAATCGCGATAGTTGCGGACCGCAGCCCGAGAAAACCCACTCCAAAATTGCTATCTTGGCGATCTGGCAGTATCTATCTCAAGCCCTCTTATCACAAGATCTGATACTGATATCAGTGTCCATGCCAGTCTGAATTGAAGCCTGAGGATTAGTTCCATCGAGATATGAAGGGACTGCCCCACATGAGCTTTCATGACTTCAAATAGATATTACTCGACCGCCGTCGGAAATACCGTGGAGGTCCAATGCCAACCAAGATGACCGTCATACAGACATTTAAGAAGCACAGGGGAGCGTTCTTTGTTTCGGCAGCTGCTAACATCGGTTCTGTTCTATTTGGATTTGATACTGGTGTCGCAGGAGGAGTTGTTGCCCTCGCTAGGTAAATAGTGTGAAGGCTATCAAGGGGCAGCATACTAACACTTTCAGCTTCAAGAAAGACTTCAATCTTGCTACGAATCCTACACGACTCGCAGCAACTTCTGGAAATGTCGTCGCTCTCCTAAATCTAGGCGCGTTCCTGGGAGCAATTGTCCCAGCCATTATCACGAAATGGGTAGGACGTCGACATCTCCTCGCATTGGCAGGATTTTTCTTCTTGGTAGGGGGAATTCTCCAGACAACCGCTCAAGCGCCACATCTTTCAATGATATATGGAGGGCGCGTCCTAGCAGGCTTTGGAGTTGGAATCATAAGCAATACAGCTCCTGTCTTTGTAGCTGAATGCTCGCCCAAACACTTGCGAGGAATCATGATGGCTACTTTTGAAATGTTTCTGGTCTCTGGTGGCATGCTGGCTTACTGGTCTGTGTATGGTTGTTCTGTCCATATGCCTGCAACTTCAAAACAATGGCGTACGCCTCTGTCGTTACAGATTATTCTTGCTGTTCTTGTCATGGGTGGAGCTTTCTTGACCGCAGAGTCGCCTCGCTGGCTTGCAAAACAGGGCGACTGGGATGGGGCTATAAAGGCTTTGTGCAAGCTTCGTGGAGCAAATGAAGATGATTCAGAGATTATTGAAGAGGTGGCTGAGATAAGAGCTCAGATTGAGGAGGAGCTGGCACTTACTAATGGCCGCACTATCAAGGAGATGTTCACCAAGAAGAATTTCCAAAGACTATTGTGGGGAACTACAGTTGCTTTCTTCGCTATGTGGTGTGGTCATAATGCTATTCTTGTAAGATATACATCCACGACCTGAGTTTATGACTAACGGCGCTAGTATTACGGACCTTCAGTATTCAAGCAGATTGGCTTCACCTCGCAAAACTCGTCGCTCTTGGCAAGTGGTGTCTTCACATGCATCAAATTCATATCCACAATCATATTTCTTGCCGGTGGAGTGCAAGTATTCAAGCGAAAAACACTTCTGACTGGTGGAGCTTTCTTCATGGGTGGCTTCCTCTTTGCCTTGGGTGCTGTACTGAAATCATACCCGCCTGCAGAGTATGGATCTAATTCGTCGAGTGCAAAATCTATGGTTGGTAAACTTTTCACAGTGTATAAGCTTGACTGACATATTATAGATGGCTCTTATCTACCTGTTTGTAGTTGCATACTCTGTGAGCTGGGGACCACTTCAATGGATTTATATGGGAGAGATATTCCCGACACGACTTCGAGATTATGGAATGGCTATTTGTGCGATGATGATATGGCTCATGAATTATGTCGTGTCGAAAATTGCCCCAATTGCAATCTTGAATATTGGATGGAAGACTTGGATGGTGAGACTTCCGCAGTCTTCTTGTTCGAGCTCACTAACAGGTCAGATCTTTGGAACGACAAATATTGCTGCTATGATTTTCTCCATGTTTCTCCCTGAGACGCAGAATCTAAGTTTGGAAGAGATGGATGTTTTGTTTGGAGTTGTAGATGAGTCGGTTCGCAAGGAAGATGTTGAGAGAAATATGGGTGAAAAGATGGCCATTCAGAATGAGAAGACTAGTTAAGTGTGTATCGTTACGAAATCACACTAAGATAATCGGATATATGATTCTTTGTAGGTATCAGCCACATCTGCATCTCAATATTTATGTGCTTAAATTGAAGGTATATGCAAAGTCCGCACATTAGTGAACACATCCCGACTATACGCGCCACCCTCCCTTCCAGTTCCAGAATTCTTCATCCCACCAAACGGTGTTCCCAACTCTCTTACCAGCCAACAGTTAATCCACACCAATCCTGCTTCCAATTGCTCACCGACACGTCTCATCCTTGCCCCATCCTTCGTCAGCAGCACGCTAGCCAGACCATTGGGATTGTCGTTCGCAAGCTGGATAGCTTCCTCCTCCGTCTCAAACGAAGCGATCGTTACCACTGGCCCAAATATCTCGTCTCTCATGAGCGCACTGCCTATTGCAACTTCAGTCAGGATCGTAGGTGCAATCCAGTATCCCGCTCTAGGTTCCTTTTCAGGTACAGAGCCGAGGTGAAATGTTGCATTTTCTGCGACTGCGAGTTCGAGATACCTTCGGATCTTTTCATAGTGCTGGATTGATACTACTGCTCCGACTTTCTCCTTGATCTTGTAATTCTTAGATACATGCTCTGTGAACTTAGTGACAAAATCGGCATAAATCGTTGACTGGACATAAATCCTTGACCCACAAAGACAAATCTGATTGTATTAGTTGGATTTACACTTTGAGGGGATGGAAATCTACTTCTCCTTGGTTCTCAAATCCTGCAGCTGCAGCAGTCGCAATTGCTTTGTCCATATCTACATCATTAAATACCAGTACCGGATTCTTGCCGCCAAGCTCAAGCGAAAGATGCTTGTAGATATCTGCTGCAGTGTCTTTGCGTATCTGAACTCCAGTCGCTGTCCCACCGGTGAATGAAACGCCCTTGATTTGCTTGCTTTTTACCAATGCAGAGCCCGTAACAGCGCCATTACCGAACACAACGTTAATCACGCCAGGCGGAAGCTCAGCTTGCCGGAATACCTCAGCGAGTACTAAGGAAGTCAGTTGTACTGGGGGACAATGAAATCAAGAGAACCCACAGAATGCAGTCATACTCGTCACCTCGCTTGGTTTCGCTACAGCAGTGCAACCGAAAGCAATGCATGGAGCTATCTTCCAGGTGAGTAAGTAAAGAGGCATATTCCAAGGCGAAATCAACGCAAAGACGCCGGCTGGAGATCGATGCTCATACGTCAATGCAACACCATCGATCATTCGTGCTGTTGTCTCCTCATGTAAGATATATGTCGAGAAGTATCTATGTCGGTCAGGATCTATTGCCATCTTTCACTTCATCGAAACTTACGAGAAGTTTGAGATTGCTCTATCAACTTCTACTCTAGCCCGCTCTAACGTTTTTCCTTGATCTAGACTTTCCCATACTGCAAACAATTCTCTGTTCTGTTGAATCAGTGCAGCAATTCGCTGCATGTACCGGGATCGTTCGGCTCGAGACGTCTTGCTCCAGGATTTAAAGGCCTCTGAAGCGGCGCTTATGGCCTTTTCAACATCAACTTGCAAAGTGATGGGAACTTTGCTCAATAATCTTCCTGTCTTAGGCTCGTAGGAGTCAATCCATTCATTCGATCTGTGTGAGACGAAAGCATTGGCGATAAAGTTCTCGATGATCACATGACTTTCTGCTGCTGTCTCCAAGAAATCTCGTGCTTTCTGAAGAGAGTTACATGTCCAGACACTCTCGATTGTCTTTGAAGAGGCTCTATTTTCCGCTGTGGCCATTTTGCAGCTTTTTGTTCAATACAGATCACGAGAGAAAATCGATGGATAAGGTGGTTGACAACTCCTCCAGCATCTCCATACCCAGGCGTTTCTTAAACAGACCCGGATCAGAAGCTGAAGGTTATCCGTGGCAGCTGCGATCGCTGAATAACAAAGGTGGGATGCTGATCATCTGCCGCCGGATCACGGCCCGTGTACGGAATCACAAGCAATCGTTTGGAAGACAGGTCAGTGAAGACTCACCAGTAGGCTATACTCTCAGTGAAAAGATCAGAGGAGTATCTGAATTCAACAGCGGAGTCATGGAGAGTATCACAGCTGCAATTATCAAGCATGGCAATATCTGGAATTTGCAGACCAATCGCGATATGGAAACGCTTTATGAGCCGAGGCATGCACAATTGACCGAAGGTTTCAGAACAACTGTGAAAGTTGAGAAGAACATCAAATATGGTCCGTTTGAGAGAAACAGCTTAGACGTAGGTTTGAGCCCCGTGTATGGAAGTTCTCACTGATGTATTCTTGAAGGTATATTTTCCCACTACTACACCGACCTCCCCCATCCCAGTCATTGTTTTTTTCCATGGTGGTGGGTTTGTGGCTGGGAACAATGACATCTCTCCTTCGATGCATGGGCATTTAGGTTGAGTCGCTCTGTTAACGCTTTGAATTGATCTGACGAGGACAGGTAATTACTTTGCGAGTAATGGTTGTATTTGTGTGCTCGCAACGTATCGCCTCATTCCAGAAGCGAGATATCCATCTGGAGCTGAGGATATATCATTGGCATTGAAGTGGGCATACAACAACGCGCCATTATGGGGAGGTGACAACAAGCAAATTACAGCCATCGGCCAAAGTGCAGGTGGTGCACATCTAGCATCGGCTATCTTCACTGGAAAGATCAATGACATGAAGGTTAGTCTTGCTGGTGCAATACTGCTCAGTGCTCCATTGTGGTATGACCTTCGACAGGAGCGACGTAAGTCCAACATGGTTTCCTATCATGGCACTGATTCCGAGGAGAAAATTCTGGCAAAGTCAGGGGTCGCGGTGTTTCGGGATACATTTTTCGGAGATCTGCCTAGCAAGATGTTGTTGACTTTGGGAGAATTTGATTCGAATGAGATTGTCGATGGAAATCTTATGTTTGTTGATGCATACAGGAAGAAGTTTTCTAAGCTACCTATCTTAGAAGTGCTTCGTGGCCATAATCACATCAGCTACTTGTTGGGTATTGGCTTGGAGGAGGATAGGTTAGGGAAGCGAGTTCTAGAGTTTATAGCACATTAGAAAAGATGGACCGCATCCGCCGGGGAAAGGTGGGGTCAAATGAACCCCACCTTTTGACACTTTTATACAACAAATAGGTAGCTATCACTTAATAAGGTGTCTGGTCTTCCATGTTCTTCTTTATATCTTGTGCTTTATCACACCCAAATCTTCTCAAATCATCGAAATTTACGACAATTGCAAGCTGTTTACAATGTCATCTCCTAATGGGACAGCCTACTTCCTCCCTCCTTCCGGAGCTCAAGGCTTAGCAAACTACCCTCACGCACGCACTCTCCCTTCCAAAGGTCGAACCTTATTCGTTTCTGGAATCTCCTCTCGTCGCGGTGATGGGACATACGCAGGGTGCACCACATCAGCGGAGGGTATCCATACATTAAACATTGGGGAACAAACAGCAGCAGTTCTGCAAAATATCAAAACAGTTATCGAAGGAGCGTCGGAAGGAAAGTCGGGTCTAGAGAGTATCATTGATGCGACCATCTTCTTGACAGATATGAAGGACTATGGAGGAATGAATGCAGAATGGAATAGGATATGGCCGGATAAGCAGCATGCACCTGCAAGGACTTGTATACAAGTGGCAGCTTTGCCAAATGAGAGGTTGTGCATAGAGATCAAGTGTACAGCAGTCGTGGCTGGGGATGATTGAGAAAAACGGCGGACGACAAGGAAACAGGACAAATGAAAGGGACTGATCCAAATGCAGAACCAAAGGGAAGAGCCATATTCAAGTTCATACTTCTCCGATCTTGTCTGGCGTAACTCGAAAGCAACAAGCCCGAATATCTTGAGATCTATATATATCTCCAATCAAACAAGCTTCCATGACCACAACCTCGTGCCAATACATCCGCAGATGATGAGACTCGCTCGCAGATCTCGTGAGTGTGTGAATTCGCAGCACGCTTTGCGTGGCTTCAATAGGGCCATCTCAACTCGGCATTCTGGCTGGAATTGTCAAACTTGAAATTTATTGAACCATATCCCACCATGTGTCAATGCTGTGTCCGATAGACCTGAATCAGGGGTGGTCCGAGGGACAGTTTTCTCATTATAGAGGTTCTCGGTATTCGAGTTTACACGGCTTGCTTCGAAGTAAATAAGGTGCAGGTCAACAGATCCCACCATCCCATGGCGCCAGCGCAGATTAGGTAGAAAAGGAGACCTCAGGAGGTAACACGTCACGTGCAAGCCAATTGCGGGCATATATTGTCCTTTCTATCTACCTTAGCCACACACCAATTCAAATCACATTTAGAAACACCAACAACATCCTTCCATCTCAGTCTTCCTACGCTTTGTTTGGATGTATTGAAAGATAAGAGTCTTCATGCTCTCGGGGCGAAGAACCTATCTCTGCTCCCGGATTTCGGACCGAGCTGCAATTTCAAGGATTACTGCCGGTTGTTGAAGCGAACGCTTGCAAAGTTGCAGAATACGCAGGGTATAGATTGATCTGATACATTTATCCAGTATCTCCAAAGTGGGGTAGTTCAATGATGAACGGGTTGAGCTTCAAGTGAAATTTGGTGAAGATTGTAAGAAGGGTTGTGAAGTCACAACATCACAAAAACTAATTGTGGAAGCTATCCTGTACTCTCACTAGCAATGGCGCAGGCACTAAATGATTTTAAAGTTCTCATCATCGGGGCAGGCATTGTCGGATTGACCATAGCCCAAGGCTGCCGAGAAAACGGCATACCTTTCGAAATTTTCGAACGAGATCAAAAAGGATCTAGAGCCCAAGGATGGGCGTTGACATTGCATTGGTGTTTGCGATCACTTGAGAGAACTATTGGGGAGAGGCTTTCTGCGTTGTTGCCCACAGTACATACCTCCTCTGTTCGAAAAGCATTAACTAATAAGTGTAGGCACTTGTGGATATGTCACTAGAGGAGCACGAAGGGAATTTCATGTTTCTCAATGCAGCAACATGTGAACCTCGATACAAAATCCCACCATCAAAGCGACGTCTACGTCTCGACCGGCAAAAACTCCGAGATCTTCTCTGCTCCGACATCTCGATCAACGAGGGCAAAGGACTGACTTCGATCGAGAATCTCGCTTCCGGCGGAGTAAAAGCGCATTTCGAGGACGGTACAAGCGCAACGGGATCAATAGTCATAGGTGCGGATGGAAACAACAGTGTTGTACGCAAGCAGCTGCTTCCTGATGCTTACAAACTCAATCTGTTACCAATCAACCTCGTTGGGGTTGTAAGGCATTTCACGCCCGAACAAGCTGCCCCAATTCGAGCTCTGGATCCCCTTCTTTTCCAGGGCTTGCACCCCGAAACTGGGAATTATCTCTGGTATAGTCTGCAGGTAGATATCACCTAACAAGGTCCTAGCTCAAGCTAATGCAGTCAGGAATGTATAGATGACACAGATGGGCGGAAATCCTTTGATTCCTTGGTGATTATCAGCTGGATTATCAAAGATGAAGACAAAGATGCTATTCCTAAGACCCACGCCGAGCGAATTGCGGTCATGAAGCAAAGGGCCGAAGGATTCGCGGAACCACTGAGAAGTATTGTGATGGATATTCCAGACAATTTGCCATTCACTACACCTCTTCGATTATCAGACTTTCCGTGTCTTCCATGGGATAATAGAGACGGTCAGGTCACAATGGCTGGGGATTCCTGCCATGCTATGACCATGTAAGTGTGCTCGTAAAATTGCGGTATTTTTCGTGTTGCTCACAAAACCAGGTATCGTGGTGAGGGTGCGAATCATGGAATATTGGATGCAGCATTGTTAGTGGATCAGTTGAAGGGAGTGAATGATGGATCTGTATCATTGAAAGAAGCAGTCGATAGCTACGAAGCAGAACTGAGGCCGAGGGCCAAAGAAGGAGTACTGAAAAGTAGACAAGCAGCATTGGATGCACATGACTGGGATAAGCTCACAGTAGACTCCCCGTCTATTGGGGCTAGAGTACCACCAGTCACAGCATGATAGAGATGTCATTCGATTTTGCATAGAGTTTAGATACTAGTTCTCTTCAACATTCCGATTCATTTCTAGCCAGAAAAGTTCTTTCCGTAGCTCCTGTCCTCTTGATAACGACATCCCATAACCATCTATCATTTCTCTTCATCATGCCAAAATAAACTTTCCTACCAATCCGAAGCGTAGTTAGAAACCACAAAAGCTGAGCTACCATGCACAGCGCTACAATAAGAGGGTACACCCACCTCACATTCTCCTGAAACTGTTTGTTCGGCATGACTTGCACTTGTGGCTCGCTTGTCCACCATCTTAAATACCACCACCCCGACCAGCAAAAACAAGAACTGAACAAGCCACATGCTGAAGCGATCAGTACTCCAAGAATCGCAATCGTTAGTATCGTGTCTTTGACGAAGATGATGTAGAATTTCTGCTTTGCGGAGAGGGTCTTTTGACGAATGCTAGCGATGAACTTTGTGAACAGAAATGAGAGGATCCAGGTGAAGTAGATGCAGATTATCATGACATGCCGACAGGAAAAATAAGTAGGTACAGACCATAGAACTATGAATGCTGCGGCGAATGAGGCAGTGACGGGGAGAGAGGAAAGGATGGTGAGCATCCAAGCTGAGTGAGTGAGAGAATGCGTCCATAAAACTTTGGCTGCAAACCCTTTGCGACTCCAAGTCTCTGCCAAATTGCGAACGTCCAAAGCCCAAGATTGTACTGGCAAGAGATCATCGACTGGTGGAAATCCCTCGGAGATTCTAAACGAATACATGCCTCCATTTTCGGCAAGACTTGTAGAGTATGCTTCCCAGTCCTTTCGGGTAAACTTATTCATCTTCAAAATCCACCACCTCGCCCTTTCGCCACAGCACCCGGAATGCAAATTCTCTCTCACACTTACTAATTCCTCAAGTCCCTCCTTGAATGTAATCAGAGCATCAAGGCAACTCCGGGATGTACTGAATTGTCCTACCATGTTGCTTGACAGAATTGTCGGCAAGAGCCACGATAAAAGTACAAATGTCACTATCTTGCCCCCAGATGGTAAAGGGTTCCCTCCGAAGTCTGGAACAAAGGCTGCGACGACTCCGAGAGAAATGTAGACTCCGATGCTGAACGTGGTTTGAAGAACACTACTGACACGTGTGTCGAGAATGGATTGCGCAGTTCTGGCGTAAAGTGCATGCAAGGATGAATGCCTACATGAACAGAATGGCGTGTGATTGATGCTGAATCCTTGCATTGGTATGCTATTAGATCTTTGATCCTCATTGGAGTCAGTTTCCAAAATAGTCACAATTGGTCCCTTCGACTTGAAGACCTCAATAGCAGTTCCGTCTACAGCGTTATTCGGACCATTCTTAATTGCCAGACCTGAAGAAAGGCCAAAAATGGCGTGTTGAGAATGAGAATTCATACTCCTTTCATCTTCAAGACATCCAAACAACTCTTCCATGCAGCTAATAATCAGCCCTACGTTTTGCTCCTCCTCTTCCAGCCACACTCTGTGAGATAATATTCTTGCCATGGCCAAGCATCGATTCATAGTCTCAACCTTTGAAAGCAAAGACCAACTACTATGAATGGGATCCACTAAGAGATGTGGAATCATTGCAATCTTGCGCCATCCAACCGGCGCATATTGCAAGCCAGCCAGCAGTAGGAGGGTTGGGAAGAGCCATGTTGCAAGTCTGGTTGCTGCGTCTGGATATTTACTGAAGATGCTTGAGCCACATATTGCTGTGCATAATCGCAAAGTAATAATAGGTGCAGTTGGGCGATATAGAAGCAAGGTTGTCCCAGAGTCGCGATAGAAAAAGTCAGAGTCATTTAGAACTGAAGGGTAGGCGACTGTGATATTTTCGAGGGCATCGAGAAGTTTGATTCGATCAAACCCAATTTTGGGTGAATTGCTTAAGAAGTCCCAGATGGCGGTAGAGTCGGCCATTATTTTCGATGCAAGACATCACAAATTATGCTGATGCGATCAGCATACCACAGCCTTATGAAGTAATCTTATGAATGCTACTATCTTCTTGGCAATCATGCATATTGTTTCCATAATCTAGTATAGAGCTGGAAGTGTGGTCTCAAAGTCCAAAAATGGATGGAAGGAGTGAAGCGACTCCGACGGTCTCCGCAGGTTGTACGGCGATGACCAATTGGAACATACGCGAGAAATTGTTGGCGTACAAGCTGAACAACCTCCCTACTGAATCGAGAGGTACCTACTGACGCCTATGAATCCAGTCAATCAAGCACGTTCAATCAAGCACGCTCAATCAACGCCACTTCAATCTGATAAAAAGAGCTGAGCCACACCTGAAGTCGTGGACAAATCGTAGCAAGAACCGAGCGACAATGCATGTAAAGGAATTTATTGCAAGGCTGCGGTATTCATGCCAAGACACAGCGGCCTGAAAGACGCCTCTCAATGACCAAAAACAACGATACTTTCAATGAGAGTCTCAACGCGAAGAGGGCAGGATAAGCGAGAAATTCGGCTTTAAGAATTCCTAAACACATACACGAATTGATATCCGCATTCGGTTGACCCATGTCATATTGGAGTACGACCGAGTGACTGAGCGTCTCCAAATGCATTAAGCTACAATTTCATCCATGAAATTATAGAAAAAATCTCGAATCCTTCAATCGAGTGTTCACCATTGACTTGTCGCTTCTGGATACAAGAGTCGCAATGACGAAGTTCACCGAATGACTCAGGCTCGAGCCAACGCTGTCACACTTTCCAGCGTCACCACCAATCGCAACAGTTCCAAACTATAAGAACACCATATCAGACTCCAAGCTTCATTGAAGACCAGAATCAAGCACAGAAAATTGGTATAAACGTAAGCTGCTTCTCGAAGTAAGAGATGAAACACGACTGACAAAATATAGGTCATATTGTAGTCCAGAAAATTCTTGAGATCAAAGGCAAACCGAAACCATGGACTATCTTGATCCTTTCGAGGAACTCGAGCGCATGGCACAGAACGCAGCTGCCTCCAGACTCATAGATACCGCGCCATCAAAAGGAGACATTGAGAGATGGCGAACCCTCTTCAAATACAGCCACGCCGAAGCCGAAGCTCTCATCACAGCTCATCGTTCAGACCTCACTCGCGTACCTATCACCGACGAGCACTGGTCTCTTGTCTCCCCTGATCTCGAGGCACGAGGCTATGATCGCGAAGCCTACGAGCACTCCTTGGGATTGAAAGACTTGATGAACAGCCAGAGCACTACCATTACCGATGCTGATGGCAATCTTTGGACTGTTTTCAGACTTGGAGGATTACTGGAAAGTAAGGAGAAGGTTAAGGAGATTGCAGGTTTGGATAAAGTTCCCAAAGTTACATTTGGAGTTGGCGAGAGAGGTACTGGCGAATTTGTCTGGGTCGATGATATGGCCAGAGAGAAAATTGAGACTTGGGTGCAGATGCAACAAGGAACTGTTGGTAGCAACTCTGGGGGCGGACAAGAGAAATGACTGCAAAGGCTTACACATATTGGAGGGATATCCAGAATATGCTTCTATGGCAGAACTAATTCAGTTCTGGACAGAGTCATCTATTTTCATCTGCTATGTGACAGTACACAATGACATGCGATTGGGCCTTGCTTACTCTCGTGGTATGGTGCTATTTTCCTCAGACATAATACTTGACCCTCTGGAGCTGCACTTGCTCCTCGATGACTGGCCAAGCTACCCCAACCCAGCACTCCTTTTCGCTCCTATCAACTTGCGAGCCCTTTAACGATTCTCATGCTCAAAGCTTTTGTTGCGCATCGTTAAAAAGTGCGGTTTCCGAGCGGACCGGTTTCTGTGGGCAAGAATACGAAAGCCGACAACCCTTTGGTTTGTTTGCCTCTCAATTATGCAACATCTCGTGGGAGAAAAGCAACGTGAATCGCCATGTATCATGCGCTTCCGAGCTTATTCAGGATAATGCGCAAGCCCATATGTGCGAGTCCGGAGCAGGTTGTAACACGGCTGCTATGATTCGTCGTGTTGGTCGAAGATGTGACTGCGATGTTGCAGAATCGCGGCCGTTCAGTGACGTGATACAAGAACCTCACATTTTGGTTGTTATTACGGGCGTAAGATGCGGTGTCGATGACTTGGCGAGTGTGATCTACGCGCTGCATGCACATGTTTGATTTTTTGCGAATTGCAATCTCAGACTTTAATAAACACAAGATGACAGGATGGTGGAGGAGAGTGGATATGCATCAGGTAAATGATAGGCGCATCTAAGTTCGTAGCTACGTTGCCGTGAAAACCCGACAACCAGGGACTGATCTCAAATTCTCTGTCAGGTCCCAATCGCTAAAGAAGTTATAATTTCAATATCTGCCGTATAATATTCCAAGATACCTGATATGTCATCCAAGCGTTTGGCTATCTATGTGTTTGACGAAAATCCGTCTTACACAGTCGACCGACCGTTGGACTAATTGGGGTGCCAAATTGGCATTCTGAGGATTCTTTGCCTGGTGCCTTGAGGTAGATATTCTATAAATTTGTCAATGTGTACATTTGATTTCGATTTTGTGGAAAATTTGTGACTTTTCAGGCTTGTAAGTGTATCAGATATTATATAGTATAGGTATGCTGCGGTTGCGTACCAGATAGCTATGGACAACGATGTTGAGACTTGGCTTAGTGGGACGGTACTTCCCTCTCACTGCACTAGGCCGAAAATTTCCAAGTTAACTGTTGACCCCACTTTCATCCCCTATAGTGAACTATCCCAAAGGCAAATAATTCGCATTTAAGATGTTGCATATCGCTCGTTCGTTGAGAATCCGTCCACCATTCATAAGCGTGGCAATTGCAAAGAGATCCAGAATGGCATCATCCAAATCTCCAGCAGCAACAATCCAATCTCTTGACCACATCGTCCTTACCGTCGCATCCATACATGCCAGTAAGGAATGGTACACAAAAAACCTCGGCATGAAAGCCGAATCTTTTGTTTCGGCCTCAACACCTGATATTACACGGCATTCATTGATATTTGGGCAGCAAAAGATTAATCTTCACCAACTGGGAAAGGTTCGACCTTTCCTTGTACGCTTCTACACGTAGTTGCTGATAAACTAGGAATTCGAACCAAAAGCCCTCAATGTTAAAGACGGCAGCGCAGACCTCTGCTTCTTGACTAATGATCCAGTGTCCGAAGTTCGGTCAAAGCTTATTGCTGCAGGTGTCGAGATGGTTGCCTTGGGTTCTGAAAAGACAGACGATGGAATTGTGTCCCGGACTGGAGCTATTGGAAAGCTGCGAAGCGTATATTGTCGAGACCCAGATGGAAATTTGATCGAGTGAGTTCATGAGTTGAAAGACGTACATTAACTAACCAAAGGTAGAATTTCGAACTATGTATAATCCATACATAGCGAAACTGGAAATCCTGTGATTGTGTATCAAAATTTGGCAGAATGGCAGACTCCATTAGAATCGTGATTGATGTTTCACCTGGTTGGGCTGCTGTATTTCTTCAAGCCCAACTCTCAAATTGTTGACAGAAATCAGCGAAGTTCTTTTGTTCTTGGAACAGAAAATTCTACTCCAAATTTCTTCAGTCCATTGTTCCACGTACCGCTAAGAAATAGGAACTTCATCAGGGTTTCTATCAGCAAAACACGTGTAGTTGTGATGGGTTGAATCGATTCGTATTATTTGCCGATTGCTATAACGAAAGTTGGAGTGTCTGGCATGTGTTTCAAGACCTTGTGGGATTTAGAAGCTGGTAGCATCTAGAATTGAGAGGCATGATTCCCTCACGGGCTGATTTGCGGCAGGAGGGCAAGGTGGTGGGAGGTCCGAATGAATGGAGCCTGCCATTGCCACCATGTCCAGTCGACTGTCGGATATCAGCGATGGCAAGGATACCTCCCCAGCTGCAAGTCTGTGATTCTTATAGAAACGAACATGTAGATATGAATCTAGTGTCCCAATTCTCCAACGCTTGTAAGCTGTCTATGGATCCCCGAGGAGTACATTGCAGATCTCGATTAACAATGCCGGGACGTGACCTCCACATACGCATGCCACACTATGTTCCCCTCATCCAAATGCTGGTCAGACGAGCAGCTTCTTGGTAAGGGCTTGATATATTCACGCAGATCCGGCAACTCAGGGTAATGACAAGCAGTTCCGCTGTCTTGAGCTTAACTAGTGGGCGAGGATGTGCCTCGATGTCCGGAAGTGCTAGTCAAAGCGTGCACGCGGATTTTCGTGAGACAGGCTGGCAGATTCCAGCAACAAAATTCGTTGGCGATATTTCCTGCTTTGGAGACCAAGAGGTCATTGATTTGCATTATATGGTGTAGTGCTGTGCTGTGCTGTGCTGTGCTGTGCTGTGCTGTGGTCAAGAAAAATCCAGACGAGGCTGATAATATAATCAGAAAATACTGGTAAAAAGAAGTCAAGTGCGAACTCTGTAAGGTGCGGTAAGGTACAGTAAGAAGCTTACTGCAAGGCAGAATTCATGTCCGGCAAGAATCTGGGGGGCGGCTGTGCCCGTTCCAGTTCCAGTTCCAGTTCCAGTTCCAGTTCATGGGAGCCCCCTAAAGGGCAGCAGCCTCGCTTTTTAGTAACCTTAGGCATGCAATGACTGACTACTTACCTCCCCTTTCACTACAAATCCGGCAAGTGACTCACGAAAATGATTGAATTCGTAAGGTATATCAATCGACATTGATCGCATGCCTCAAAATGCACTGTGTTACAAGCTCTTTCACAGGTTCGCCTCAGTCTTTCGATTTACAGCGTCTCGATTGAGATTACGCTTAATCGACGCGACAACAAAGGATAAAACTCTACGAAAATCTGAGAGCAAAAGCACATATTTCATGATGTCTAGAGCAAATAAACTCATTAAAATTGATGGAAGAACTGGAGAAGGGGGCGGCCAAGTAGTGAGAGTTGCTGTTGTGTTAGCAGCTCTCACGGGAAAACCCCTCCAGATTGACAATGTACGGGGAAATAGGACTCGAGGGAAGAACAAGCGTGGTGGAGGTATCTATTTTGCTATTCCTTACACAAATTGCACACTGACGTATTCAGGTCTGAAAGCCCAGCATGTTTCCTGCATCCAGTGTCTTGCGGAGGCAACAAATGCAGAAGTCTCAGGCATGACTGTTGGCAGTACGTCCATCAAATTCAAGTCTAGACTATCGCCAGTGGAAATCACCAACCGTAATATCAAAGTCAAAGCAGATTCAGCTGCTAGTGTGTTGCTAGTATTTCAAGCTGTTCTGCCTTTCCTCGTGTTTGCTGGAGATGAGAAAGGGACACCAGCATCCATCACTATCCATGGTGGAACCAATGTTAGCTTTTCATTGTCCTTCGAGTATCTAGATCAAGTCTTGTTACCGGCACTCGAAAGATTTGGAATTCAGGTGGAAAGAAAGCTCGAGTATCGGGGATGGTCTCATGGGACAGCTCAAATCGGATCAGCCAAATTCATCGTTTCACCTCTTCAGCCAGGACAAACGCTCAAGGATCCTGGATGGCCAATGGAGAGAGGCGATTTAATCAGAATTGATGTCTCGATTATTGTTCCAAAAGAGCTGCAGACCCCGCTCAAAAAATCCTTGATGTTCGAGCTCGACTTGGTGTTCCCTGGGGTCGAGATAGACTTTGTTGTGATTGAAGACAGCCATCATAAAACCCGATTATATACATTGCTTGTTGCTTATACATCCACCGGCCTAAGATTTGGCAGAGACTGGCTCTATGATGGAAAGACGAAGGACAAGACACCTGGTCAATTGAGCACAGAGATCTCACAGAGAGTTGTCGATGATCTTGATGCTGAAATCAGGAAAGGTGGGGTGGTTGATGAGCATCTTCAAGATCAATTGATTGTCTTCCAAGCTCTAGCTGAGGGGAGATCTCGCATATTCGGCAGCTCCATCATACCCACCGAAGAAGAACAACCAGATACAATGGAGGAGCCATTCGGTGATGGTAGTTTGCATACCACAACCGCAAGATGGGTTGCAAGCCAGTTCTTACCCGTGAGATGGTTTGATGAGGGACGGGTTTGTGAAGGAGCTGGATGGAAGATTTCGATGACCAATTGATGCTTTGCAGTAGCGATTTCCTGAAATATGAACTGTGCCGTTAATGAAAATCTCAAGGTGAAGTCAGAGCCATGGTGAGATATGTTTGTAGGTTGTTCCAATTCTTGCCCCACTCTTGGTACTCAAGCACGGCAGCAACTCCTCTCTTATCATCGTACCCCGCCTCTCCTGGGACGATTTATTATTCCACCTCAGGAGCAGATTATTACGTATAAGTATATCTTAGCAGAAACAAGCTCCCGTCGGCGGTGTTGTATGCAAAGTCCTCCTTTGCCTATCAATCTTCACAATTTGGGGGTCTAATTTCGCCTATAACTAGGACGCAACCCATCATCGAGGGTTCGATCATTCTCTCTTTTCTCTACAAAATATTTCTACACCTCCTGGAGATATGTCTCTTGTCACGATCCCAGCCCGCCATGGCATTGCCACACCTCTTCTTGCCGGCCAAACCATCAAGATTATAAACACAGCTGGAACTCAAGTAGTCGATACCTGGGCATTCACATTATCCTCCTTCCCACCATCCCCCTCATCGAAGATCACATCCCAGATGTCCATGCAGCACACTCGTGCTTCTCTCAATCGCATCATCCCCAAAGTGGGGGACGGAATGTACAACAATGAGCGTGTGAAAATGCTCACAGTCACGGAGGACACCACAGCGGGCATTCACGACACCATGATTGCAGCATGTGATAAACAGCGATATGAGGAGCTAGGTGGGGGCAGTGAGCATCGGAACTGCGCAGATAATTTGGTGGAAGGTTTGGCTGCACTGGGTATGCTTAAAAGCCCTTTTGATTAGACAGTAGCTGATATTTAAGCAGGTCTCAAAGCGCCCCAGTTTACACCTTCACCCTTCAATCTCTTTATGAATATTCCAGTACATGAAGATCGTGTAACAATCTCATTTGAGCCACCAACTAGCAAGGCGGCAGAATATATTTGCTTAAAAGCAGAGATGGACTTGGTCGTTGCATTCAGCGCGTGTCCTCAAGTTGGTCGTCTCAATCTTGTAGAATTTATGCGGACCAACTGACGAAAATAGGACATCTTGAGCATTAATTGTGGAAAGCCAGTTGATGCACATTTCGAGATATTCTGATAGCTTGAAGTTATGCTGCTAGCTCTAATAGTCTATTTTATCTCAGTACAGACCATCTACTCTTCCAGTTATCCCATGTCGCAAAACTCAATCTTCGCACCAATCTCTTGTTATTCCACTCCCTTCTCAAAGTATGATCGGGTTTTAGACGAGCATTTGTGCTGCTTCTGCGCCGAGCAAGCAAGCCTGTTAGGTGAACTGGGCTGCTGCCTTCAACCGAAATCCCTCTAAGATCATCGCCTGAGATTCACTCGTCCACTTAATTTCAGTTCTCTTTCCATCCCTCACAACTTCTTCTTTCCTACATTCTTCCTCTGTAACCCAATGAAACGCTTGATGCTCCTCTTCATCTAGAACAACCTCGACTCCTTCGACCTCCACCTCAAAGTTTAATTTACACCATACGGTTCCTTTTTCCACCCACTCACATCCCTCTCCGACCTGTCTTAGCACCTTAGTCGCTATCAGGCCACTTTCTTCCCACAGTTCCCTGACAACACCGGCGAGGATCGATTCATCGGGATCGCAGGAGCCACCGGGGATTTCCCAGAGATTGGGATTGTAATCGGTAGCAGAGCGTTGGACGATGAGTACATGAGTTGAGTCTGAAGGAGAGAAAACCAGCGCGCCAGCGACTATGCGATGTTTTGAGGGGTGAGACTTGAGGTAGTCTTTGAGTTGGACATTGAAGGGTAAGAGGCTAGGGTGAGCGCTGAAGGATGCCAGTGCTGCTGGTGAGGATTTTGGTGCCATAGCAGTTTGTTTGGAGGTAGTGAAAGTGGAATGGTTTAAGTTTTTGAATGTCAGAACTCGTGATTAGGTGAGACTTCGGACGTAAACTATTATACTACCTTCCCTCAAGGCGGAGGATGTTGGATTGATTTACGATATATACACCACTGATGCCTAATCACCTGGCAGGCTCCGCTCCAACGAAGCGACCAGGAAAGGTGGGGCGGAAAGGAAGCCTTGAGGGTTCGGCCATTACCACACATGTTGAAATGGCACCATGAGTTTTGGTAACAGACGGAAATAAATAGTGATGAATTCTAGGAGATCACAAACTTTAGAAATTTGGCCCTTCTAATCCCCGGTTTCAAGTTGTGAAAACGAGACTACAACAGTATATTCCAAATTACTCTTATATCTATGACTGAACTTCGAAGAAATACGACTTAGATTCTATCCAAACCAAAGAACGACCACCCGACAGCATCGCAAGGTCATATACAATGTAACGTGAAATAACTCTCCTCATCTTAGCCTATCCCCTCAAGATCCCGCAGTCGAAAGACCCGGGGTAATGAATTGGGTGTTTAAATTCCAAAAACACGGAGGGTATGCGACCAAGTTGTCGGCATCGAAAGAGGTGTCAGAGAAGTCAGTTCCTGGGAGATCTCTGCTGGCATCAGGGTTTGCTAGATAGCAATTATAGTTGTTTAGAAGAGCGGTGTTGAGGTCCGGGATCCAAGGCTGAAAAACGTCCACATCGAGACATGTTGTACTGAACTCAAAGCCTAAATTGAGCTCAGTTCCGAAGCACATACATACTGGTATCTAAAATTCAATGCTGAAATTAGCAGATTATTAGTAGTAGTAGAGAAGGAAGCTTGACATACCCCATCATCATTAGTAACCATTATCCCATTGACTTTAGCACATTGTTGGGCATTAGAAGATGGACTAAACAAGAAATCGTAGTGTTCACCCTGCCATGATTTCATAGCCGCAACGACGAAGTATTGAATCTAAAGTGAATGTCAATCAGCTGTAAGATGTGACGAACAAGAAGGATATCATACCATAGTACCGTTGACAGCTGCAAGATAGACAGTTGAGATCTGATTTACCAGCTGTGAGTCTATCCAGACACCACTAGCAAAATACTTGTTTATCACCTCCGCTTTGGTCTGGGTGTCTCCACCAAGGGTATTAGCAATCGTTGTATTGATTGCTGTGAACATGACACCAATTGCTTGACCGAAAGCCTCCTCAAGTGAGTCAGCCGTAACAGAGGAATCAGGTGCTGAGATAGTGCTGAGGATAGAAGATACAACACTGATGCCGTTTGCGAGGTTACCGAGACCAGTGAAACCATCGCCGCCAACGCCGCTGACAAAGGTAGACAAGCCGGTTACAAGAGACAGGGCACTCTCCTAAATACCACATGAATCAGAGTTAACAAAATTCTCCGAATTTGGGTAACGTAGCATCGAAGCCAAAAGATTAAAGCTAAATTCTTGATGATAAAATCACTTCACCTCATCATAATGAATGCTTTTCAAGTGTGTTCCGCCAGGTCGCAGGAAAAGAATATAATGAGCGTTCAGTAACTAAGAATGTGAGAAGTTGGCACTTACGAAGGCAGTCAACACGGTAGCAGCAGCAGGATCCGGTGTTGCAAAGGCAGCAATAATCTCTTTAATGCTACTAGCCAAATTGACAATAGCCATGTCCTGAATACCTTCGTGGAAGGTGTTCCAGAAACTGTAGAAGTTTCCAATAGCCAAGTGCACGAAGTAAGCTGCTGGAGGACAGTAAGAGCTGCAAGCAGTACCCCCGGGACCAACACACGTGCTGCTAGGAAAATGCGTACAGTCGAAGGGCGAAGTTCCGCTGCTTGAACCACAGTTTAGCGACTGCTTAAAAAATGAGTTTGTCCAGTCTGAGACACCATATTTGGTGAGAACGGCAGCCAGATACTCAGCGGCGCCACTGTTTGTCCAAGTAGCTGCGGCAATCGCTGCAGCGTTAGCATCTTTAGTTGTGGCAGTCATCTTGCAGATTTGCTCATTGGTATAAATATAATTGGCTTGAGGATAAGGTGGGCCCGTGTATGATGATGGCGGGGGATTGAGCAGCTTCGGCGCTGTATCACCAGCTGCTTTGCTTGGCTGAACAGGTAGATTTGGATTGGCACAGCATCCAGGATCGTCACCCTGACGGTCTGTAAGACCACAATCCGGACTGAACCAAGTTTGAGCCTGGTTGGTGAACGAACCGCCGATGGTATGCTCATCAGCTCTTCCATTGCCATCTAAACGGAGTATGAGCTAAGCGAGAAGTGGAGCATGCAAATTCAACTTACCAAGATCAGGATAGTGCATGCATAGTCCAGACTGTTTGCTTGTCAGTGACACTCGAAGAATTCTGTATTTTGATTACCTGGATGCCACCACTGTAAGCTGCTGTAGTTTTCTTGTCCCAGATAAACGATGAGCCACCTAATGTAGCTGGATCTCCACCTCCTCGGTTATAGCTATAATAAATTAGAATCCACAAGGAGCCTCAACATCCAGCGAGTATACACTTACTAAGGATACCCAGAGCCATCCTAAAATGACACGTTAGCAGACGTTAGACCAATGGAGAAGTGATAGCTTAATGTTTTAGAGAAATAGTAACAAAGTGTTCAGCTTACCCATTTGTTTATCCAAATCATATCAGCCTTCTTATCTCCGTTAATATCAGCCCATCGTAAGTTTGCTCGATCTTTGCCATCAGTGTACTTGATTTGAGCAACATGTGTCCAGCCACCATTATTGTCTTGGGTAAATCCAGTTACACGACCATTCTTCTCAATGCAAAGATAATCTGTACGACCATTGCCAGTAATGTCCGCGAATCTTACCGCCACTGGTTGAATTAGCTAGAGTAGTAAGAATTCTCAGAGTGGTAACTCACAGTCAGTGAGACCAATGCCTCTCTTCTCTGCGCAAACTACAGCACTAGCTGCTGCTGGCGTTCCAAGGCTCTCCCATGCAGTTGCCCAGTTTTTTGTTGTAGGATAGTGATTTATCCAAACAGAAGGTTTGTTGTTCTGTTTTGGATCAACCCAAATAACATCACAAACTCCATCGCCGTTCCAATCAGCCAAGTGCAAGTCTCGTCGATCCATGAATTGCCCATTTGGCGGCTGCCATATTGGTCCTGTGGGGAAGTCAGGTCCCCAATACGATTCCCCGGCATTGAGATGTTGTCCCTTTCCAGCATTGGGATATAGTGTCATCCCCCCCTTTGAAAGTACCCAAACGTAATCCATAGCACCGTTGGCATGACCCATCATGTTGCAGTACTTGTCTCCGTCAGCAAAGACCTTGGTTCCTCCATAGCTCAAACTCTGCCAAACATTCATCTCAAATGTAGTTGTGCCATCTTTCTGCGGAAGATGTGCCATGTATACGTAATCCTGCTGCGCGTGCAGTCCAAAGTCCTGAGCGACGCCGTAGATACGAGCGAAGTATACTCTTGGACGAAGGTTTTCTGTTGTACTGTTGGCGAACCCTGCCACCCCATTTATAGTTGCTCCCGTCGTTGCACCTGCGTAGAAGCCTTGTCGCCTGAATAATCATGAGATTAGTAAAGACGCGTATCTATAAAGAATGCGATATTGTCGAGAATAAGATCAAAAAGTTGAGGCAATGAGGTTTTTTCTCTCGCAACACTCACCATGCGACATTCAAGCCATCTCCAGGCACCCCTGGTGCGCAACTATATGAATTTGTCCAGACGAATGTTTGTCCAAAAGTGTCCATCTAAATATCATAGTAAGCATTTACATCAGGGATGCTAGTGGTGTAGACGGTAAACATACCCACATGATATCATCTCGACCATCACCATTAATGTCTTCCAGTCGGAAGCCTGCAGCATCCTTTGACTATGGAAAATTTGAGCCAGGAACACGCTTTCCCATGGCTTCCCAGTAAGCGGGAGCAGCACCTTGGCCGCCATTCCTCCAGCACCAGATGTTTGCACCAGCGCCAGGAGCATCAGCTGCACAATAATCGCCACGACCGTCACCATCAATATCGCCGAGAATTACCTGGGCTTGAGGATAGCCTTTGCTTTCAAATACTACTTCACATGGATTAGAACACGAATATCAATTCGAACTCAGCGGACTGCAAGGTCATCGGAACGTGGAGCTAATGAGCATTGGCGAGAAAAAGAGACATATATAGAAAGGTAGTAGCTTACTGCGACCCATGCTGGTAAAAGTCGGCGCATTACTACCAGCACCATTGCCATTATTCACAGCCAAGTAAAGATCACCACTTGGAGCAAGACAAAGGAGATCGTCTAATCCGTCGGCGTTCATGTCCACAAAGTGGATTCCCTATACAAAACAACTCAGTTGAATTCCACAGAAGCGAAAGAAATATCGAAAGTACGCAGCACGTACTCGAGGGTTGCAAAACATATCAACGAAGAGAGTGTTGATATTAACAAAGGTGCCCAGCCCATCAGCCGAGTTTTTCCAAATAACGTATGAATTTTGACCCGGGTTTGGAGAATCGCCAAGCCAAGCAAGAAGATCATCGTATTCCGAATTGAACAGGCGAGCAAAGCGCCACTGATCTCGATCCCAAGGGCTATTATGAGCCCAGATGACACCTTTGCCAACTGCAGTGTGCTGATAAATGCCGTCATCTTGCCCAGATCCAGCCTCTGAACGATGAGATTACCCCAGTCAGCTCTTCCTCTAATGAGTCAATAAGGTGTGAAATTTGGAACCAAAAGAGAAGGAACGGAAGTTGCCTGGGTATTTGAGGAGTTGGAGGAGGGGGGTCAATTTCTGGAATAGCTTGGGGTGTTAGAGAAGAGAGATTTCTACTCACGAGTTGGAGCACCGGCATTAATTCCATTACCAAGAATCTTATCACAACCAACAACGCCGACTGTATCAGCAGCCACTGCAGCAACAAGCTTTTTATCATTGTTGATGGCATTGATAGCTTGGTAGAATACGTAAGCCATTTTGTTGTGTCCATTATTCTATAACAGGCAAGTTAGCCAAGCAAGTCCAGAGAGCGAGTCGAATTTCACTTGCATTAGGATGTATGCCATCGGATGTAATATCAGGTAATATCCAATTGTGTGCAGGATCAGGACTTGGAGGGTCCATGTCGGCTAGGCTTTGTAATCGTTGCAATTAGTTCTGGATACAAATGAAGATAGCAAGAAGGCCAAAACCTACTAAATGCAGTGTCCCAAGCCTGCTAGTTTGGTTACCAGTGCCCTGTATTGTGCATTGATAGACTCGTGATATAGAATTCCATTTGCAATTGTTGTTGGAATGAGTGTAGAAAGCACAATACACGAATTTGCCATCCCACTAGCAGCCCACATGTCCATCAATGCAGCCTCCATACGCACACCAGCATTTGGAGGGTCCACAGGATAATCGGCATCATTTGTACCACAGTTGATTATGATCAGATTCGCTTTGAATCCTTTCGAATCTTGGAACGCAGCCTGCATCTGAGTGATAACAAAGCCAGGAGTTGCTTCGTGATCCTGTAATAATATGTTATTAAACAACAAATGTTTCGAGGGAAGGTGGACGAACCCAATCTACCATGTTTGAGGAGGTTTTCGTGCCAACCATATTAACATTCCAACCATCATATCTGAGAGCATCTCGCAAGGGTTTTCGTAGTCTACATCACAAAAATTAGCAAGTTCGTCTTAGATGAGTGTGTGGCCATTGAGTAGTTCGCTTAAAATCATACCCATTGCCCAGACTTCCATCTGCTAAACTTGAACCATAACCATGCATGATAGAAGCACCAAGGGATAAGATTCTCAAATCCACACTAGGTGCAGCACGTTTCGTGAGCATAACGTCATAGTGTTCAAATGGATGACCAGGCAAACTGGCAACACTGGTGGAGCAATAGAAGATAGTCCCCAACAATTGGGGTATCAAAGTGTAACGCATGATATGCGTTCCAAAACAAAGACGTAAAATTCATAAAACGGGAAGATAAGCAGCATATAGAGACTTGAAGATATTCGAGTCACGAGGAAGCAGAAACACGATTTAGCAAAAGAACAGTAAAGGGATGAACTTGTCTTATGGAAACTTGGAAATGCAAGGCTGTGTGTAGCTGAAGATATACCATGTTGCCAGCAAGGACTTGCGATCTCCAGCCCCCAAGGTCTTTGATCCTTTTCAGATCAAGGTCCGGCCCTTTAAGCTTGATTAAGCTTGAATGAATTGATGCAGAAGAGACTGCGCCGGCCAGGGTGACAGACTTGCAAGGATACGAAGATACATGGTACACAACGCTAGAAAATTACAATAGTCAAGATGTTCTTTTGAATATGGAACACATAAGCCTTAAAAGTAAGTATGTCCCTCTAAAGACATTGATCATTTCTAAATGATGTCGTTTAGACTGAAGTCGCTAAGGTTTCTCGAAGTCGAACTATGTGGTAACGCTCGAGCTTTTTAGGAAGCATACTTCCAACCTATTCTGAATATGCAGGGTTTTATGCATGTCAGATGAAGCTTAGCAGTGAAATCTCCGAGCGGATTTGCTGGAAAAGATACTGGATTGGTATTGGTTTGAATACGAGCCTGTGTTTCTTTAGTTCTGCCTGAATACAATATTCCAAATACTAATAGATTCTTGGGGTTTACTTGCGCCTTTCAACCTCGTTGTTTGCTTGTGAAACTACTCGACTTTTTCAAAAAGTCTGAAGTTCTTAGAGGTCCATTTTAAAACTAAAAAAGGAGTTTTGGGGAGGGGGGGATGGGGGAGCGAAGACATTCGGTGACATTAAAGCGACACGAATAGCGCCTTTATGAAATATATCAGGGCATGTCTATCTGAGTTCGCTCAGTATTAAGGTAATGCTTCCGCGACCGACAAACGATACCAATGATAAACACTTACATCTCGATCATCATGGAGATTCAAGAACTATTCTTATCAAATGACTGCTATAACCAGTTCCCTGATGTACGCAAAACAAGACACCGAAGAATAAAACGACAGCAAATTCAATCACCCTCGCCACCCAGACAAAACCCATGTGTACCGTAAACCACTGAGAGGTAAATCCAAATACACGTAAAATTAACTCTTTGACTTGTTTTCGTCTCATCAACACATGGAGCAACTCATACGCAAGACATTGGCTCAAAATATTCACCCTGAGCATCACAGCCACTGCGAATGCCACGGTATTTCCCACCAAAGCGCATAGCTAGCGAAATCTTCAGTGACGAGACGTTGGTCTAGGAGCGCATGATCTATTAATAGTAGATCCTTGATTTGATCTCTACAACCCCTTCTTAAATGTAGCTAGCTCTGGTCGCAACCCATTCGAACAAGAACCAAAAGCCAAAATCACCATGCCCTCCGTAACGGTTCTCTAACATTTGTCTGTCTTGAGGGGCCACCGTCTTGATATCTACTGCAAGGAGGTCACTGGTGGAGCATTCCCTGGCGCTTAGGAATAGATCGACTACTAGGGCCGGAGAGAGAGTATAATCTTTTCTATGCTTCCTTGGTAGCAGTTATTGCCTTGTTGGTTCTTCGAATCTGAAAACAATGCTTGTGGTGTGGCTTCTTGTCCTGCGATTTTCTAAGAGGCATACATTCATTGAACTTGAAATTTGTATCAAGTATGCGGCTTTGTTCTTTGCAGTCCTTGGTTCCAGATTCCTTGGTAATTGCTCTTGTTTCATTTGAGAAGGCCGCAGGCCCGACGACTTTCATTGTCCTTCGTGCCAGCAGAACACAGGCAGGTGTTCATGGAGACCTTACCGGCAATTCCGTTAGATCCTTCTCCTGCATTGCATAGCCCAGATTGATAACCAATTACCCTGGCTTTGACACCTGAAACCCTGTAGGGTATTGTTGCGGATGGCAATGTTACACTCTCATGATCTCGAAATACTGGACGATGTCCAGATTGGCATGTCAGCGCCAAGGACCAGTAGAAAGACAGTCTTTTTGCTTTCACACGCGAAAAGCATCCGGTCAGAACGGTCCTGGATGTATAGCCCTCAAAATTGGCTTGCCGGAGCACTGATTCTGACGGTAAGGGAAAAGTTTTGATACCGTCCAATATTCATACACTGGGATGTTCCCAATCTTCAGATTCCTTCGCGTATAGCCAGTTTCAGATAGGCATACTTTGTGCTTAAGAGGGACTGGGCTGCGAAAGAGATCACTGCTGCAACCTCCAAGGCGTGAACGGGGTGGGAGAGTCTCGTAGATATTGATAGTTGTTCTGCCCTTAGGGTATAGAGCACGAAATATTCTTGAGGATTGCAAGTCTGATCTCGGTGCTATTTCGAATAAGAGGAATGTGAAAGTGAGTTGGGTGTACAAAAACCTGCACATTGTTTCCATGATCCAAACTCGAACTTGGAAGCCAGTAGTTGGAGGTTGAAATTAACCTTATGCTGAAAAGAGAACAGTTTTTATAAGCCAAGCTACAAGCAGACAGTATTAGATTATCCAGTCCATTCGATTTATTCCAAGCACCTGTCTCATAAAGTGTATCTCCGCTTCCGTTCGAAGTGACTTGAAAAGTTGTCGCAGATGCGACGATTCGCAAGTGAAGGACCATCAATCATAGTCTCAATACAACCCAGCGCCAACATGGCAGATCAGGCCTGAAGTACAAAACCTGCAATGAATACTGCCCGCACCAAAGCAGAGTATACCCCACAAGTCAGAACGATAGTTTCTCGAGCATGGACCCACGCCAAAGATCTACCTATTCATCGGTGTGGCGAGTCAATTAACATTACAGCACTCCTAGAGAACTGCTATCCAATAGAACGCCAAACCGGACGAGGAAATAGGATACAGAGAAACCAGCCATTTTCCAGCTCAGAGAACAGTGGATCCATTATCAGGTTAATCGTGTTATCTGGAGTAAATATTGTAAGTGTAGGCTATATACATCATTCGGTTCTTTGAAGCTTGGCCTGACTGACGCGGATACTTAGAAGAGACATTATCCTCGTATCCTTTAGCTACTAAAAGAAAGGATCGGATTCCTATGACACTGTCGGCTTCGCCAGATTCTCAAGCGCAGGATACACCACCAGTGACTGCAGGATCTCCACCACCACAGACTAGCCAGGAATTGACTGGCCGAGTCAGCAGATTGAAAGCAGAAAGTCGAGAGTTGAAGGCATAAATAATTGAGATAATTGCATGGAGAGATGCTAGCATGTTTCTCAGATAACTTACAGGTGAAAAGAGTATGTAGAAACTTCTGCCTCTGTAGCTGACGTCGAAGGGTACCTATTCTAGAGAATATGTATTAGCAGAGGCTGACTCGGTTGTACATCTGCAGGGTCTGAAAGATGTGAGATGAAATCCTTCAATCTGTTTTCATCCTAACCTGTATGCCCTTGAAGATAGCCAAACTCACACAGCATGACTAGATAGAGAACCTCTATACGTTAACTCTATTACTAGAAATTGCTTGCTCTTAATACCAGACACCGAGCCATAGCTGCAAGGGCAAGCTTCAGTGACATGACCCACATAGAGACATGGCACGCATTCCGAAGTAAACAGAGACACATGGACAGATCTTGTCTAGAAAGAGCCACAAAGAGCTACACATGTCTATTTTATACCTAAACCTTAAGTTCCATCACTTCCAGCTCCTTCAATATCCTCACCCAATCCCCAAATGCCCCAATACCACACCAAAGCCCTCCAAACCGGTCCCATCTGCCCAAAAACACATTAACATCATCTCACCACCACCAAGTCCACATTTCAAAACAACGTACCTTCAAATCCTCCCAGAGCAGACCCACCGCATGCCCAACCAGCACCAATCCCGCATCAGCCCAAACGACACACAATCCTCAATTCAGCAGCTCCTCCCAGAGATACCACCCAACTATATAAAAGACAACCGCCTCCACCCAGCCCAAGCTTCTCGATAGTAAGTAGTATAACACGGAGTATCAGGTGTAGCTCTTTATTATGTGCTCGAATCTTTTTGCTGGTCCCTCTTCCTTTGCTTCCAGGCCTTGGCACCAAAACACAAAAGTCTTCTGTGAGGAGAAGGAAAGGAGAGGGCAGCGGTTGAGGGAGGGGTTAGTGATAGGTGAGAGAACGGAGGGACCTCTGCAATCGATGCCTTCGTATGAGGCGAGGAGGGCGCGTGTATTGTTTGAACATATGGCAGGGATCGTGATGTTCAGATGCTGGAAAAACGACGAATAGCATGTGCCTGTTTTTATGCTTGCTTCGATGCGTCGAGAAGCGTAGAAACAGTGTGGGGAGACTCGGTCGAGGAGGCAGAGGAGAGGGTTCGTATAGGCTACGAAGCTGGCATCTTGAGCTGCTGAAACTGAAACGGCAATATCGTTGGTAGGGGAAGCAAAGAGCAAAGGCGAGTATGCTGGATTAGAGCAGCTCTGCGCACTGTTAGCAGGTTTGGGAAATACGAAGTTGGATGTAGATAGACCTCAGCGCTGACTGTTTCTGATAGAGATGTATGAAATGGCCCTCGTAAAATGAATATTAGGAAGTAAACAGTGCAGAAAAGGAAGGCCAGGGACATTATTCTAGCGATTCATCGGAGGAGGCCCATTTTGTGCTGTAAGTAAGTTTATAGAGTGGTCAAGCTTAAATGCTTGTAAGATGGTGTAGAGACAAGCAATGAACTCTTTCTTTGCCTTTCAGGCGCAACAGATATTCAGTGTACCGGGGTTGCATGTTTAAGAGTTTAGCTTTGGTGTCCACAGTGATATCCACGAAGCGACAATCTCGTCTGGAAAGGTGTTTTTCGACAGAGTTATAAACCCAGACGTCGACTGTACTCACCAACTCTCGAAGTAGCAACGATGAGCAATGCAAATACATTATCAGACGAGAAGTTCATGGTTGTGTTTGAAAGAAAGGAGCAATAGGGACATTTAACGGAATTTTTCTTAACCCAAATCTATACCTAATTTACATCTAAGAGGTCATCCATCTCCCATTAATTTGTTTCTTCCTGACCTATTCAACATTAGCAGAGCTCCGAAGATCAAGGCGCAAAACTTACCATAGGCCCAACAACCACAACGCCAACCCAAAGAGCAAATACTGTTCCAACCAAGCTCAGCTTGTTGAATCCCGTACCCAGAATGTCAAATGCAAAGGATGGCGCGACCCTCGTGCCGAACACATCCAGTCCATACGCAAACACTAAGCTCGTACTCTCTAGCAATGCTGGTGTTGTAATAACACTCTTGATGCCAGCAACCTCTCTCTTATGGGTAATGACGATCTTTGGGTCAAACTCAATACCTGGGGAGTATTTGAACAACCCTTCTTCAGCCTCTGCGGCTGTTGGATCCCGTCCAACAGGTCGGCGAGGATCAATTATCGCTCGAGGAATTCCAATGATAGAATTCGACGTATCAAGAGTACAAAGCAACGAGCGACTGGTTATGCCTTGTTTAGTTTGGCTGACGGCCATGTAACTAATTGGCTCAGGGATCAGGAATGAGGCAGTAACCACATACGGAATGGATGGCTCGGCATTCGGAATATCCATAGGTTCAAGACTAGAAGAATTGTCTGCTGGACCAAGAGGTCCACGATCATTAGGAACAGCCGACTCGAAAAGCTCTGAAACAACAAGCTGATATCCCTTTGAGGATGGTAGAGCTGCCGTCGAAGAAACATCACTCCAGAGGGAATAAACAAACCAATTTTCAGTAAGTGCTGAAGTGATGGGTTGCTTAGTATCGACGCCTTCATGGCTTGATGAGTAAAGTACATCTCCGGAGACCGAATCAAGCAGATAGAATGATGCAGTCGAAGCTTCATCAGAGACAGCAGTAACAAGGATGATGTTGGGGTTCAAGTATTTGTACAAGACGGTACGATCTCCGAGAACGCGGCCAATAGATGCGACAGGATCATGAGCTGGTCGTGCGGTCACCTTGATAACCTTTTGTCCAAAAGCTGGTTGAAAAGACCAGGCAACAACTGGATCAGCATTGACAGGACCAGCTTCGAATCTCAATCCCTTAACACTGCCATCATTTCCCTGGACAACGAGAATCTCCTTTGGAGCCCAAGCTTTCGGGACTTCACCTGGGTTACCATCGTTGCCAATAGTAAGCATCCATCTTCCAGATGCACTATCAACAATCGCCGTACTTTGAACTGTCGGCCAGGTTCCAGAAGCCATTTTCTCGACAATTTTTCCAGTGGTGATCTGAACCATAACATATTCACCTTCACTGCCTCTGATTGTCGCCATTCCTCTCGACGATTCAACCCATATGCCCTTAACATCCCACTTCTTTCCAGTCACATCAAAGGCATCAACAGCCCAAATTATAGCTCCTTGATCGCCAGAATTAAGCCCGTACACTCTTCCACGCTGGGTAGCTACAATCACAATCTTGTTAAAGCCAAAATTGTCTCTGTCAAGTACACCATATACTTTGACTAATTCAACTGGCAAAATACTGCTCAAGAGGCGACGAGGAAGTGCTTGAAGATAATCTGGCAGACCTCGTAAATCACTAATGTGACGCTTCACTCTGTGAATGTATGCAGAAAGCGGGTTACTGTGGGCTTCAGCCTCCAATGTCTTTGCCAATGTCTCCGATTCGGGTATCTCGGCCCATTCTGCAGCCACACTACCGGAGAGACCCTCAACCCGTTTCCAGCCAAGGGCACCATTCCGAACAAGTATCCAGTCTTGAGTGGTAGTCAGAACTGCAGTTCGAACAGCATAGGTATCTTTCGTATTCTTGACCACTTCTGATGCGCCATGCACAAACGCATCAGTGTCCTTGTCAAGTGGCCATCTTCCAAGAATTCCATGGGAGACCGAAGACACCACCATCACTTCGTCATCGGTAATTCTTGTGAAATAAACATTTGCTTCCTGAGAGCTGACCGAGATCGTCCCCTTTCCAGCAAGCTTGGGTAATTCGTATTCCTTGCTGATGCTTCCTGTGCTGAGATCAATGTGGTAAACATCAGCTCGGTTGGAAACTGCGGATTTGCTATGAACCAAGAAATGCGGCAGAGATTGGACCAAATGAGGCGCATGAATCTCAACCTTAACAAGCTCTCCGTCAGATTCCTTTAATGGCAGACTCTGAACTCCAGTCTTGCCCAAGACGTTGACCTTTAGATTCTTCAATGCCTTGTCTGTCCATGCAACAATTGGAGCCGCAGAGCTAGCACCAACGAGCAGTACATCCTCTGATCCAAACACGTCCGACTTGGCAGACAGAATATACTCATTCGCCTTCTTTCCGGTGAGGGGATCCAGTACAACAACTTTGATATTATATGCTCCAGCGGATCCATGTAAAGAAACCACAAAGATATGCTCGATGTTCGTGCTGACTTGTAATGGAGTATCCTCAGTGATATCCTTATACTCCCATGCAACATCACCACTTGCGCCCTTCAATTTCCGTAGCAATGCCTTGCCATCCTCTTCAAATAGTGCCAGTATGTCCTTGGCTTCTTCTCCGGCCACACTCTCCATAACCTCCAAGCCCATCACTTCACCCACAAAGGCATTGCCCCACCTCTCTCTCCCATTCATCGCATCCCAGGCTCGTACCGTCCTGCCAGCTGCACTTACCACGCTTCCCTCGCCCTCCACCCCTCTCAAGAAAGCCTCTCCATCTGCATCACTCAGTATCTGCCTCCATACCACTTTCCCCGTGCCTGGATGTACGGCGCCCAAGACACCCAGGTCGCTCAATGTGTACAGTAGAGTGGCTTTGTCGTCTTTCCTCGGCCGGTGGAAGAATGTCGTATGTGGTTGGGGCAGACCCAACAGCTCATGGTGGTAGTCAATGCTATATGCTTCATCGGCAAATACGGCGCGGGCGCTGGGAAGGATGGAGAGCGTCAAAGCTAGGAGATTGAGTGGAAGTAGCATTTTGACGTGAGGTGGTGGGATGTGAGGGGTGAGCCTCTTAGGGGTTCAGCGGGTTTGGGGAGCTTTGGAGCTTGAGTTGTGTTATCATCAATTGCGGAAGCCTGTTGAGGCAAGTGGGCAAGATGCACGTGATTTATGACGAAGTGAAGAAATGTTCATATGTTTTGTAAAGCTCGTAAGATTTGTCGAAGTATGATGATAAATTCTTCTTTTACAATTTGTAGCTCAAACTAATCTGGTATCATGTTGCAGATAGATGTGCATTCTCAATCTGTACCTTGAGCCTCATTTCCATCCTTACTTACTTTACTCCTTAGCGAGTCACACACTTCTACAGCATATGTGTATTATGCTTTTAACCTCCTGATATACTCATTTAAGCAATCTTTGTCCAAAGCTAGCTCATGCTTTCACTTTCCATTTCCATCCCACCTTACTCACCCTCGCTGCAACGATAAAACCAGCAGCCGTGACATTTGCAGCTCCGCAAAACATAGCAGGTCCAATCCATCCATAATTCAACAGCACACCAGCCACGGGATTCCCAATCAGAAGTCCAAGGGCACAAATACCAAACGACATACCCATATGCGTTCCGATCAAGCTCAAATCCGGGCTGAGTGTCACTAAAACTGGGGCTGACACGGACACAAAAGTACCAGAGAAGAACCCATAGCCAATCGCAAACACCACCGCTTGTCCGAATGTGGCTATTGTTGTCCAACAAAACGCAGTGATTGCACAGCAAATGATGAACGGGATGAGAATGTTGAGCGGTCCTATCTTGTCGGCAAAATAGTTAGGGACGAGGCGGCCGAAGATGGAACCAGCGTTGATAATTGCCAGGAGGTAGAAGCCGAGGTTCGCATCGGTGATGCCCAGTTTGACGCAATAGGTCGTGAGGTAATAAAAGGGGATGTACATTCCCATGAAGCCGAAGAAAGCGCCGACACAAAAGAGGACGAAGGGGATGTGGTGGAAGACTTTGGAGTCGAATAACGGACGACTAGTCGAGGGGAACACTTTGGCACGCATCACTGCTACGGGAACTATGAGGGTACCGAGCATGATAAAGGCGATGACCCGAGTGGCCCATGCGAAACCGATTTGAGGTTCCAGTTTGTGGAAGACAATGGAATATATGACACCACCTGGGAACGTCAGCAAAACCATGTATATCGACAATACTTCACTAACCTAGACTGCTTCCAGTTGCGCCAATGCCAGTAGCGAATGCTCTTTTGGTTGTGAAATACTGTGGCATGACCGCAACTGCAGGTAACATCATACATCCAGCTCCGAACCCAACGACCAATCCCTGCGCTAAGATGACTTGCCAGTATTCTGTGCAAATACTCGTCATCATCATTCCCAGTACAGCTGCGATTGATCCGACAATGACCATTTCTCGAAGATATCCTGCATCAAAGATGGGTCCTGTGATGAAGCCACCCACTATCAGAAGCATGAAAGCTTGGATAGAGCCAATCCATGAGATATTGGATGCTGATTGCGTCTTTAGGAGATCACGTTCATAGAATACTTGAAATTCGCCAAAAGTGTTGCAGATGCCCCTAGACTAATTAGAAGATGAGATTGATGACAGAGGGATCACTGACCAGCTATTGAACATTAGGAAGAAAGAGCCAACAACTTGTAAGCAAGCTAAGAGAGTCTCACTCTGTGGAGATGCTTCTTCTGAAGTGGGCTCCTCCTGCTGGGCGGCAGTCTGTGTGCTGCTGAGTGATTCTGAAAGAATCTTCATTTCTGGTTCTTCTATTCTAGAGTCGCTCGTTGAGGAGGTAACAGAAGCCATGATTATGGATGGCAAGTATATAGTAGCATAGAAAACCGAGATTTACAACACTGGTGCTATGCAAGAATCCATGGGGATTGCGAAGTCTTATAAGACCCCCACTTCTCCTTACACACCCATGGAATCAGTTTTCAATGAAGAGATGTCACCAATCTCACTAAAAACGAGCATTGATTTCAAAGCTGACAATAGTAATCAGCTCCTGGTAGATGATTGCTTCACCAAAATAACAGAAAAGGTTTACCTCTTCCATCATATTGACCGAAAGCTAACGAGCATAACTAGAGGGAGCAAGCAATCTGAATGGTGGATTGAACAGGCCAAAATGCACTTCGCAAAGCTAATCGAATGCAGCCTGGCACTCCACTGATCTACGTCGCAGTCAGCGAATTGCAGGGCTGAAGGGAAAGCTAAGCGAAGAATCCCGTGATGAGCTGCAGAGGTTGACTTGCTAAGGCGGTCAAATATCAGGTAATTTCTCTCTCCTCCGTGCGAGTAATGTGCAAACTTCTGTGGAGTTCCGTAGGTTTTTGGCTTTGGTCCTCAGCACTTGCTGCCAGATTCGACTTTCAGTCCATATTGTCTCGCATAAGCAACGGCATAATTCAGACCGCAATCCAATCCTAATTTTTCGAGAGCTGACCTTGCTTCTATTTGCTGTATAGAACTTGCATACTGGCATCGCATGATAACTTGAAGAGGCCAGATGTTAATATAGCCTCCAACGCTTCGTATGGCAGGTGGGTTCAATAGTGAGCTGCCGAAGTTGATAGTGAGAGGAAGACTCGCTAAGATTTTGTTGACCAGATTGTGTATTGTTGTCCGAGAAGACACTTGATACGACTGAAGTGCTGAGCCTTCTTCTTGGTGTTGTTTCATGGCCTCGAGAAATTGCTCGTGTAGAATTAACCTTGCAGCCCGGCTTTTGTTCGAGAAAGAATTAATGAATGCTGGATATATGCTGCGAGAAGTATTCTGCATTATCAATGGTGAATGCAGCGAATATTGCTTTCCTAGCTCTAAAGTGAGAGTCTCAGATATACGCGAGTCCCAAGTTTCGAATTGTATGTCCAGTGCATGCACTTTAGAATAAGTGTCGTCAATCCAGCTGGAAGTAAAGCTTGCATGTATAGAATTGTCCTTGAGACTTGCAACGAACTTGCTCACATCGCAGCAGTTGATAAGTGCCTGAGTTCGCGATAAGGAAGGGTCAAGGAACCCGAGCAGCCGGGAATCCGCTAGAGAAGGGCCTAAGTTCAAATCCAAATTTAAGCGTTGCTAGACATGTGAGCAAATTCTTACACATTGGATTGAATGCCTCACCATTTGACAACACACAATCTCTAATAATCCTGGTCCATTTCCTTGTCGTAAGAGCTCACCTCGCAATTTTGCCATAGCACCAAGAGCTACCGAGTGATATAGCCGTGGACTTTCAATAACTTCGCTCGTGATATTCTATCTTGTTAGTAACGAATGAGCTTGATGATTGGTTTGCCTACCTCGTAAAGTCCAAGTAGGAAGATAGACATCATCGTTGTTTCTCGTGGAAACAATATTTTAGAGCAATTTTCGATTAGATGACTAGTCCTTCTGAGAGCGCGATTGTAAGCTGATATCGCCAATATCTCAATATCCCTTCTTTTCGTCTTCTGGGCAAAATTTGCAAAAGCTGCAGCGCACATCGTCAAATGGAGGACGGAATCGTCGTCGGCTTGTTCACACATTGCTGGGAGGAAATTCAACCATCCGGTAAATTCACCACATGGCTCAAGAACATAATCACGATAGAATACTTCGATGATCCATGATTTCAGATCGCTATTGGGTTCATCTTGCAAAGGAGTTGAGATCCCATGAACCTTCCTAGCCACAACACCGTTTTCATGCCGAATCGCGAGCTCCCAATCATCGAGATATCCAGAGCAGCTCTTCCCAATCTTGACGCATCGCTGGCAGGATGGACGAGTCTGATCACACTAGCTCGCTGTCAACTTGATGCTAGATAAATTTTCATTGTTACATACCTTCACTCTACGTTTTTTGCATGATAAGCAAGCTCTGCTTCTTCCGTAATTTACCATCTGAGAGTGATTGCTTTCTTAGCGGCGGCGTAAATCTACTGGATACAGATTGTGATTGAGCAAAAATCCGAATATGGAGAGGGAGAAGGATGCGGATGAGCTTCGTTGTGAAGCAATTGATTTGATTTGTCAGCTCACCTAATCCATCCACATGACACAATTCCAATGTTGCTCTTGGTCGTTTTGGTTCCTGATCCAAAGGAATAGTATTGTTTAGAATAATGTTGTTTAATGGACAGTTTATGGTTTTTCTCATCAAATACTCATCAACATGGTTTAAAGTAGGTAAGTGCCCTATGAAAATGGAACGCGAGGTATTCAACGTCATGTGACGTATCAATGCCTACCATCAATAGGGTACCTACCTATCTACCTCAGACTGTCTCTCACCTATACAGCTTGTCCAAGTCTTAGCAAGAAAAGGCGAACATCGACACATGTATGATCTACCTGACAATGCTCAGTCCGAAGTCAAAAGTCTTGTGTTCTCATCAAAAACAGCCCTCCCATCACCACCCTCAGTCTCCAACACCAACGTCAACCGCCTTCTTGACCTCCAAATCATTATCAGCATTACAAATTGTCCTCCTGTAATAATCCAACTCTGATAAGCAGCCCCCATAAATGAAAGCAATCTGAACCATATCTTACCAATTTGTTGAGCAGGTAGATCATCAATGTACGGCCTTGCCCACTTCAAATTTCGCATCCCTAAGCTAGTCCCTAGAAGTACTAGAGAAACTGATTGTATTACTAAAGACTTGATACTCAGAGTTGATTCCTTTGGACATCCATTGTGCCGAAGACAAAGGATCTGGGGAACATGTTGGACCCAGCCAAGGAGGAAATAGAACACCGACAAGATACCAGCCATGATAAGCATGTGCTCTCCCTCAGTAAGAAAGCCCCAATCGCCAGTGTTCGAGGCGGTGGTCGCAAGAGCGTCTATCAATATGCATATGGGTATTGTTCCGAACAGAGGTGTGATAATACGAGCATAGATAATTCCTACTCGTAGAATCGCATCCCCTATGAGTGGTGGATAGAGTGACTTGTAGACGAAGAGGAGAGTGAGCCTGTATATACTTAGTGAGTCTTCATGATGCGATCGGCCGTCTACATACCTGATCAGACTTCCCAAAAATCCAACGGCGACCTGGAGAATACCGAGCAAGACTCCGAAAGCTTTGATTCCTTCCAAATGCCAGTCATTCTCCCCATTTAGATCTGGGCCGTGTTCACCGTGCGCTTGACAGCATTGAATAGGACCATTTGGAAATGTGGAGATGTAAAGCACTGACGATAGAAAAAGTGTCTGGTAAAACGCATCCAAAAAGAAATGGTACGACGAAATGCCATTTGTCGATCGATGTCTGATGATTCGTGCACACTGAGGGTATTGAGCCACGATGAGAACTATCAATAAGAGACTAGATCAACATTAGCCAATGTGCTGCAATTGATTGATGGAGACTCGCCTGTTGAGCATGAGGTCGACATGAGAAGCTACAAGTTGTGAACAAGCATCACTCTTAACAACTGCAAACTCCATCATGAGATCTCAAAGCTTCGGATGAAAAGTGTCTTGTAAGTCGGACTGGAATACATATCTATTCAAAATGGCTGCCTCCAGCGACCCTTGTGATAAATCATGGAGTTCAAGGATACAAACCATGCTTCTCAGCAGGCAACAGGAAATGCTTCAACTTACGGTTACTTTTCCAACGCCGTAACTAGAAGGATAAGAAGAAGAGAATAAATCGAATAGGATCCCGGAAAATTACAGCAGTGCTTCCAAGCGGTCCAAATCCAGACTCAGAGTCCATCGAGTAATACGTGCGAGAGCGATGCCTTTCTAGATTAGTTCAAGCATGACACTGCAACAACGGAGAATTTCTGCGATGATTTTGTTTATTAATCGCGAACAACATCGCTTAGAGTCGAGAATAAGAGAAAATTCTCCTCATCAGTGAACCTCGTTTGCTCTTCCCCGACCCAGCGCATTTCGAGATGGGTACGATCGTGCGACGCATAGCGCAGCTGACCGGAGATTTGGAATCGCGTTCAGGCCTCTTGTGTAAGTTGTGGGGGCGAATCGGACGTACTTGACTCGCAAGACTCAAAAACCCAAAGAATAACGATTAGAGTGTGTGCTTAGCCGAGTGACAGAGTCAGATTCGATTGATATAACTCGTACTTTCGTAAAGACTTGAGAAATAGAGTTGTCTGGAATCTAAGTGATGAATGATATGTTTAAGGATTGCTTGACAGCTTGACAGCTACAGCTTGGCTTTGCAGATCTTCATCAGGGGTAAGAAACGGGGATTGGTGAGTTGGTGAGGCGGCTTGTGAGCTAAATCCGTGAAGCGCTTTGGTCGTTTCATGGCCCAAGAACACAGGAAAACTAAACGACACTAAACCCCTTCTTGAAGATTTGGGCTTGACTTGGATTTGGACTTTGCCTTGACTCGGGGGCTTGAACTTTGGTTTTTTCCAAGTCAGGTAATTCTTTGCTTCTTTGACATCACAAACAACAAACTTTGTCTCTCCCGATCCCGTCACTTTTCCACTTGTCATCCCATATCTTATGTTTGCTCGTTCGTTTGCTAGTAGCGAAGTATTGTGAGGAGAAGAGATGACAAGAGATGAGATGAGATGAGATGCTAACGGCAGTCTCACTGTGAAGTGAAATACTTGTATATCTGATTCTCCTTTACGATGCTAAGCATTCCAAGATCAGCAATCAGTAGCGGGAGTATCATGATCCGCACCAGGTACGCTCTCGCCTCTCTCTCCTCTCCACAGTTCATGTTCCAAACGTGGTCGTAATAGCTCTCAATTAATTATAGCCCAAGACTTGCCTTGCCGCTCGCTCTCTGCATTTCCCCTCCAGAACAAGACAAGCGTACCAAGTATCTAGACCTCCTGAAAGGCTTAGAACAGCTTAGTGTTGGTAGTGTTTCTCGTTTTCACGAGAACTTATCATCCGTCACTGTTCGTCTGTTCATCTGAACACCCCTCGGTCCTAACACCAACCCAGAATGGACATCTGTGGAGAGACATTGCGCCTATGTGGAACCTTCAAGGCCATCTGTACGGCACGTCTATTGTTCAAGCCAAGCGTTGAACATTCACGCCATCAACTTTCTTATTATCTCAAATAGAGCTAATGACCCGCTCGTCATTTCGAGAGCAATTCCATCTCTATCCCCTTCTTCTTCACCATCATCATCCTCTTTTACCTCGTCGGCGCCAACCATTCCTCCTGTCTCCTTCTTGTTTTGCATTATTTTGTATCCTTTGATACGTCCCATCCTTCGCATTACTATCACGAGCCAAGATATACGATCCAATATTCCGTTTCCCTTTCCATCAAAGCTTGTGCCACAAGTGAGGCATTATTTGTGGGAGTATACAGTCCTACAATACCAATTCTCATTCATCTCAAGCAACTTCGCGTTGCTAAATTCAGTCCCAGATTTTTAAGCTCGGGGTACTTCTGTGAGATACGCTCAGTCGTTCTCGAAACAACAACAAGCCATACCGAGGAACAGACGAACTCGAAACAAGAGAGTCAACTCAACAACAAACCACATCCGTGCGCATACGAGGACTACCATAGTCATATAGCATCGAGATCATCCCAGCTTCTCGAAAGTTTGCTCGATTGCAAGCAGCAAGCATTGACAGGTTCAACCATTACACCTACGAAAGCACACCTTCGATTCTATAACTTTTATTTTATTTTATATTCATAATGGGCGGGTTCACAGATCTGAGTTTGGGAATGCAGTTTGGGTGAGTCCTGACATGGAGATTGCTTTGATCAAGCTGACTATTCTGAGTGTTGCTTTGGGGTGTTTGCTGGCATTGACATTCATTGCTGGATTCATCAAAGTTGTTTATAACAAACGAAGGTATGTACCTACTACACCAAAATCCAGTACTCACTAACAGTATCAAGGACGGAGCGGATGCGTATAGAGGAAGCCAACAGGCCTGTGGATGAAGAGAAGCTCGTGCAAAGAGATTTCAATGAAGGCAATCTATTCGGAGTTCGGGCGATTCAACATGGATTTTACGGCGGCGTGGCTCAATCACGACCTAGCTCACCTGCTCCTTCAATTATGCTGGCTCCAGAACCGGAACCAGTCAGCGTGAGTAAGGAGGTGAAACTCAGTTCTTCGGCAAGCAGCATCAACTCAGTGCCTCGAGCTCAGGTCAAGCCTTCTCCACTCCGACTGGAAGTCCAAGATTCGAAGTACAATCCATCAAGTGTCGGTGGGATTGGAGGGTCATATATGCCTCCACTACCATCACCACGCTCAAACAAATCAGCATCCCCAATGTTCAACGAGCCGAAACCACCTGGATGGGTTTCTCCCCTGGATGTCCACTTCAGCAGGCCGGGTACTCCTAGTAGTTCCAAACCAGAACGACCAATGTCGTACCTACCAAAGCTTAATTTGGACTTTGGTAAGAATGAAATGTTGATGCCAGCAAACTCCGAAGCTAAATCAGCAGCATCTGCCGCAAACAGAGAAATCACCACACCAGAACCAGCAGTTTTGAAATCTTCGACTCAATCTGGTTTTACCTCTCAGTTGGCTGCTGTTCGAGCAGCCCAAAAATCGTTGCGATCCATGTATCCTGCTGACCAGCAGCCGGTTGAAATGGGAAGTCCGAGAGCTGCTGGTTCCGAGACTCCATCAGTTCCCTTGAAGAATCTTTCACCTAGGATGATGACTGCCGAGACTGGCACCTTTCCACAAGATAACAGGCAGTGGAATCCAAACTCCCCCATCATTGCTCAAGATGCTACCAACGACCGCTCTGTTAGAAATGTGGCCCCCAATGGTATCAGCAACGTACCAACCGATCGATGGGGATTTGGTTCCCCAACACTTGGTGACTCAAGAATGCAATCCACTTGGGGACCAGATTCACCCACTGTTTCAGACGCTGCCCTTGACGCCGAATGGGATCGTTCGAGGCCAGTCATTCGTGACTCTACTGTGAGCGTACAACGCGTCTCAGTTATTCGACCAACGAGAGTAAGTCAGATCGAATCCATTGCCAACCGCGATCAAAGACGTCGTGAAAGTTTTGGGGCGTCTAGCATGTACAGCTTAGAAACTTTAATTCTGAACGAAAACAGGGCCCAGCATGAGCGCATGCAATCCCATACAGCCGACTTTGACTTCTCACTCGATAAGTCTAACTCGAAGCGAGCATCCCCTACCTCCTCTCGAAATTTGACCCCTACTCCTGTCCGACATAGCCCAAGTATGTCTGACGAGTTCCCCATGAGCCTAAGCACGACTCAGTCTGGAGAAAAATCAGTTGAGCATGAATCCCCTTTCAGCAACTCTCATGCCACACATTCTTCAAGCTCAAGCCTCTCCAGCTATATGAGTACCACAGAAGCACCTGCACTTCCAGAAAACCTAGCGAAGTCACAGCCATCTCTCCCAAATCTCGAAAACTTCCCATTCCCAGCCTCCAATGTTCCTCCTCCACCCCGAGGATTCGAATTTGCTATGCCTTCCGTCCCAGCTGAACATCTTCAAATCTCCTCTGGTAACCGCGGACGCTCAACCAGCGAGGCCAGCCAAGCTAGCATTGGAGATGTTTACGATAGCTATTACCGACAGAGCGGAGTTGGTCAAGCATCGGGGAGAAATTCAGTCCAAGCACAAATCCAAGGTTTCAATTCGAGAACTCTTGGAAGTGGAGCAGTTCGCGAGCCGCCTAAGCGACCAGCGCCATTGAATTTGAGCAAGTTGGGGCAGAAGTATGCTGGGAATGAGACGATAGTGGAGGTTACAACACCGAACACGGGTGCATTTGGGCCAGTAGGCATTGAGAGGTTTCCAGCTAGGATTTAGGAGTCATAATTAAGTCAAGGGATACAGTTGGCTATAAAAGGCGTTGACAATGCATTGACTTATCGCGCGTTTAAGGAGTTGTGGGGTTACAGCGAGGAAGATGAGGTATATTTAGAGCTGTTTAGTATATATTGTGAAGGAGACATCAGGGCTTTGGTCATTAATATAAGGTTTATAAATCCAAGTTGTTACATATTTCCAGTTGGCAAGGGATCAGAAATCGGTTCTATCATTCAGTACCCCTCCCAGTCAAAGGTCATGCATGCATGACGTTAGCCTTGATTTCACGAGATGAACTTCTCACCCTAGAGTTTGTCTTTCCACAAGATGTCGCATTATCTTCCTCTCCTCCTCATCAAATCATTCTTTCAAATCGCTGCTGTATTTCCAAAATCGATTCGCTTTAATTCGCACCATTTCGAGATGTTCCTGGACGTGCATTGTCCACATCCTTTGTCCTCCTCCACCCCATTTCATTCCAATATCCGAAAACATAAAACACCACCCCTTCTTTGTCCATTGTCATTTCATATCCCCTCTCACCACTCATCCACCACACAAAAAAAAGATGCTGAGGAGAGCACCAGACTCGCAGCTCTCGCCTCGCCATGGCTTTTCAACCACGACATCGTTTTCGCCCGTCGCTAGTCCCAGACCCCACGCCTGATGAGGACGAGATCTTTGGCTCTGTAGAGACCGACGAGGTTTTTGTTGATCCTGGGTATGAGTTCGCTACGGATTCGTCGGGACCCGTATATCCTGATGTACGAAAGCGGAACCCAAGGGTTAGACGTATGTGATCCCTCAATGTGAAGTAGGGAATGCTAACACTGTAAGCGAGACCAGCGGTGCCAAAGACTATAGCGCAGCGGTTGCGTGATTTCTGTTGGGGATTAGGAGGTTTAATAATTGCCGTTTGCATACTATCGTGTGTCGCGACAGTGATCCTATTACCAGCTATGCGAAATGCAAAGGCTCTCAAGGATGCCGTGAACATATTACCCATCAACATTGAGCCAGCGCCTCATAATCCTCACTATCCATTATTACGTCAAGAAATCCTACGAACAGAGATTACCGAGAGCACAGTAAAGAAGATACTGCCCATTAACGCTGATACAGCCCCAATGGCTCCGCCAGCCCCTTCAGCCCCTTCAGCCCCCCACACTCCTCATGAAACTCCCAAAGATGAGATTAAAAAACTGCCCATCGACATACCATATGAGGATAACGATCCAGTATCGCGCGTCAGTCATGTTCTCTCAAACCTCCCAGAAATCATCTCCTTCGAGCTTGCCCACAGCATTTCCGGGATCAGCAAATTGAATTCAGACCTCGGGATCTTATTCAGCTGGCTCGAGCATGAGATGAAGAACATTCCTGCAGAAGCCAAAGGGCTGCTTACCGACCAGATGAACCTGATACTTGCGGCGCAAGTTCATATCCAAAGGCTGCAGAAAGTGCGAACATTTGATTCGAAAATTCTCCGTGAGGTGAAAAGGATTTCGGATCGAGACGATGACAAATCTAAACTATGGTACAAGGTGGCTGACATCGTCATAAAGCTTCATAAGTCTATGGCGCGACTTATTCAAGGCCACTCAACCGGTTTAGGTGGACCCGGAGTCAAGAACGAGATCATTGAGCTGTTGGAGAAGAGGCCTGAGAAGGGAAAGGGATTTAGTAAAGAATTTGCGACTCGCTTCGCGAATGCAATCAGGAATAACGTTCGCGAAGAGGAAATGAAAAAGAAAGCGGATGATGAGGAGAAGATTTCTCGCTGTAAGAAGGAATTCATCGACAGTATCTTCGAAAGGTTTGAGAAGATCGTCCATGAGATGGATACAAAACGTGCAGAGCTTGGGGAAATCAAGGACATGTTTGGGGAAATCCTCAGCGAGGCGGGAGATGGGATTGTGGCTTTGCAGAAGAGATTGGACCCGAGCGTGATGCTGGAGAATTGGATTCGCATCGCTGAGGTGGAAGCTAAGGAGATCATGAAGATTAAGAACAGCATGAAGAGCAAGGTTGCACAGTGTAGTGCTAAGTGGTTGAAGGAGCATGTTTCGAAAAAGGGGCGGGATGAGGCACGGGGTATATGGCAGAGGTAAAACGTGGAGTTCATAATGAGTAGGTTTGCTTCTAGGTATTGTTTAATCTTAGCTCATTTCTGAATCACTTCATCAGTCTGATCAAGCTCTCAATCTCCTTAATTTCAAATACCCATAGTCGTCCATTGCATCCCTTACATGCTCCTCCATTCGCGCTCCGACGGCTTCACCAAACTCTTTCCTCCACTTCAAAGCTTCGTTGGCTATGTCAATCTCGCCTGCGACCTTGTCTGTCCTCACCGAAGTAGACGAGCCAATGGTATTTAGATACCTGATTGTCCTGTTCACGAACTTGCCTTTGAACTTGGCGAAATCTTCAGCTGTCGCTGCGTTCCATTCGTATCTCAGTTTACTTTCATCCAAGCCTGCTAGCTTAACCCATTTGGATAGCACTTCAGGTTTAGTCATGATATCATCTGCCTCAAGCACAAGAGGCTGTTTCGTTAGCAGGTAATTCCCTATCAAGGACAAGACATACCCATGAATCACCACTTGCATCATCTTTTCCATCTCTCAACAGGTCAACATATAAATCATACGATCTCCGAGTCCAATGGTATGTGAAGCGACTTTTATTCTTCGTCGCTCGCCCTGGGTCCAAGAAACGGTTCGAGTCAATTGCTCCAACATCTCTCATAGCCCTATAGAGAGAAGGAAAGACCAATGCTGGATGTCTAACTAAGAACGTCGGGTGCCAAGTCTTCAAGAACGCATCAGGTACAACTGTAAGATTGTGCTTTCCCCTAAAAGTCTCTCCTTGATACGAGAGCGAATCCCAGAGAACATCCTGTCTCTCATCGGACCCCAGACAGGCGAACGATGGATCTAGCATCCAAGCCACATGCTCCTTTGTAAATGCCATTTTCCCTTGCTCTTCGGCATCGTCTATATACGAGGTCAAAGCTGTAAAGCAAGCGCTCGTCGATACTTTCACACGCTGTACGGCTTCTTCGGTCCAAGTGGACATTGACGTGTACTTGATTCCGAGCTCGCCATCATAGATATCGTTTGCGTCTGAGAAGTAGTAGCCGCCCGGTGCTTTGTACAGGATATCTGGCTGCTGGTCGAGAGCTAGGATTTTGACGAGTAGATTCGATGCTGTTCTGGGCATTGTAATCAGGAAGAGACGGCGGGGGGTTGGAGTAGCCATAGCGCAGGACTTGACGAGTGTATGGAAGACGATGAGTGTTTGGAAGACTCACGCGAGAAATTTATAGCCATATTGCAGCATTGTGGCTTGAATCTAATATTTATACGACTCGTCTTGGTTGATTCTTTCATCACAGAGTCGAGCTGACTTCAGACATGAGCTGACCGGGTAACACTTCCATGTTGACTTTCCTTCTCACTACATCTGCACGTACAGATAGCTGAGAGCGGGAGGCGCCTCGCCTTCCCGCCCTGAGCTTCGAATAGAAATAGATCTGCATACTTGAGTTTTCAACCTGGATTGGCTGGATAAGATTGCCTGTATATCTCAGGGGTTGGGGAACACAACAGTAATTCAAGTGATCGTTTTAAGCACTTTCTTATTCAGCTTCTAACCAATTATTCACCCATCCTGCATCACACTCGCTTGCGGCATCTGCCTAAATGCCTTTGCCTTCAAAACCCTGCCTAGCTAAGGTAGCTATGCAAACATAAACGTACTTAGGTTATATTGCTTTTGACCTAACCTAGGAATTGACTCAAACCTGAGCGCTTTATTGTGATATCTTTAACTCTTTACTAAATCTAAACCTTATGAGCACCCAATCAGAGTAACGCCACCTCTAGGTTTCTCCAGTCTCACACGTGATCTCGTCAATTCTCCGACCGGCCTGTTGAGGATTTCAATCGTCTGTATGGTGTATGCTTGTACTCGCACTTCGGCAAGTGCTGTCATTATCTTGTTGAACCTTCTTGATATTTAGATTTTTTACGCTCGTTACTCGTAGCATCTTGCGAAAGAACCTAAAGGGCTAGAAATGGTAGGTTCTGAAGGGTCGCTCTGCATTAGATCAGATATATATATGACTAAGCATGACAGATATCCTAACTAAAACCTACGTCTAAAGCTAGTAATTGCAGTCGTTTCGATACTATATTTTTGTTTGGTTGAAAAAGAACAAGCATTCGCATACAAGCAACCAGTGCATCTCCATCCTTAATCCTCCTTATCATTTTCCAACACAGTGCCACATGAGTCTCAAACCACTTCGCGTCCTAACGATTCATGTTACAGATTCCAAGAACTCCACTCAGATCTTAACCGCAACTCTGACGACCCAAAGCCTGCGCAAGAGTGATGCATGATGCACCAGTGTATGGGTTGTCGGCCTGTCCATCTGGGCAGTCGCATTGGGTGTTGAAGCAAGCTCTGGCGCAGCGTCCTGTTGTGGGAAGCCAGAATAAATTTTAGATCAAAGATTGAGAGTTGATGACAATGAGGATATGATAGAATGTTCACCCTTGGGATACTCGCAAGAGATGACACCGAGAACACAGTTGCGCAGGCCATTCTGAGCCATGGTCACCCTGGCGAAGAGGGAGAGCGAGGTGATGAATAAGGTGATGGTGTTGGAGCGTCTGATGACGCGTGTTAGCATGATATTGGGAATGCGGATGATGGAGGGTGATTGTGATTTACGGGCCAGCGCGAGAGACGTTGAGGAGATGTAAGCTGAACAGTTAAAGACTCACTGCATCTTGAAGGTTGTCGTTGGTTGGAGTTGATTGGAAACTGTGAGGATGAGATGATGAGGACAGTGAGAAGGAAAACAAAAGGGCAGTTCGGAGGTACTATATACTTCTTGACTCTGTGCTAATCTCCTCGACCTGTGTTGTATTCAATTCCTGCTGCGCAATAACTAAGCGAAACAAGCCATCGACCTTTCTTCATAAAAGCCGACGATTATCGACTATAGAATTCTGACTTTCTACGCATATCCCAATATATACAGCCAAGTTGTCAATCACTTCCCACAAGACTACTGGTATAGGCTTTCATCACAAACAAGAGCTTTCCAATCTTACATACTTCGCTCCACTTCATGGACTCTAAAGCCGCGCACACACTGTTTCTCCGACTCCAAGCAATTGCAAATCATACCGTGATATACTACAAAACTTCATAGATACAAGTGTCATCACTAGCTCGTCCTTGTTGAATATCTGCTTAGCATAGCTGGTCTTCGAAGTGAAGCGAGGGCTTGTTCCCTGAAATATTTATCTGTCCATGCTCATTTTCATACTCGTTAGTGCACACTTTTCTCCCCACTGGGCCATTGCTTGAAGACACAGATAATTTCAATCAAAGAATGCCATGTACTTGTCAGGGAGTTTATTCGCTAAAGGTACCAAGAGAATAGAACAGGGATGAACCTCGTTGAGTCAAGTTAAGGTTAAGTTTTAAACTTCCTCAAGACAATTACAAATACTGTAGTTGATATTTGATGCCCAGCTTTTATCGGTAGCCGAGAAGGAAAACTCCAAGGAAGGACCGACAGATCCATCATATCGAAGAAAGTCGACTTTAGCTCGTCCCTGTTGACCGTCAACTGTCTGCATCAATCTGTGCTGTTATAGTAGAATAGAGTAGAGTATCTAAGAAACGTTCTTGGCGAGCCGATGACAGAACTCTACTCACACAACGGAAAATACCCAGCACTCTCCGCGCGGCACAACTAGACACAGGATCCCGAACAAAAGTGCACACCTTACTTAGCCTACTTAAATACAGTATCGCTGAACTCTATCTCACCATGAGTGACTATGACTTGAGCACAGTAGCTGGTTAGACTTGCTTAAGTGAGATCAATCCTATTTAATTCTCCCGAGACAATATATACTTACTTCCTGATTAGGCTGTGCTCACCACACTGAGACATACTGGCCCTGAAGCAAACACGAATCCCATCTTATCCCGACTTCCTGCCAATTCACTCGCAGGACTCAAGAGCTCCCGAAAACTTTAAACGCTGTCACGCTTCTAAATAAGTCTATTTCATTCCCAATACTGGAAGGAGAAGTATAGCTAACTCAGTCGTGACAACTTCTCAAGAAAAGCTATGCAACAATTTCGCTAACTATTATAGTAATATGCTATAACCAAGCTATCAGCGCGTGAAGTGCGTACCAAGCTGTTCATATAAAGCTTTCCTATTTGCTGCAAGAGCTCTCCGAACCCTTCATCAGCACCTACCTCCCTTCGCAGGACTATTTTACTGCCATCCTTCACTCATTTCCACCAGGTCTCCTCTGCTGTCCTGACGCACCAAACTATCTCTCATAACTCCCCCAATCCGTGTACCTAACTGTACTATTTCCCATCTGTGGACTCGATCTTAGACAATCCAGACTCAACGCACTTACAGCCGTCATGGTACTTTCTCTTTTATCTCTCCCATTTCCCGTATCGCTATCAACACTCCTAGGACTCAACTCGCTGACTGCGGTTGTGACACTGCTTCTGTCGCCTTTCATACCCATCTCGCCCAGGCCCAATCCCTTCGGGTTCTTCGAGCTCACTTTGTTTGAGTGCGTCTGAGGATTGGTCTCGACGGGGAGTTCTGAGAGCAGGTCTTCAGTGTTACTATTGTTCTTGCCCTTGTTCTTGTTGGATAGTTCGATGAGGGGTGAGCCGCCGTCGAGTTCGTTCATGGGGAGATGGGGCGTGTAATGGCTGTCTATCTCATGCGCTACTTCTCCCATGACGGGAACGCTATATGGTGGCGCGGGGCTAGCTGGTGTGTGAGAGTACTGGTTTGAGTGCGTAGATGGTGTGATTTTGGTGGTTGGTGTGTAGTATTCTCCTGTGATTGAGGTCAACATCTGTTTTGTTCGCAACCTCTTTTCCGGAATTCGCGTTCTGTTACCTACCCTTTACTCCTACCCTCTCACCATCACTCTCTTTCTCCCTGACTGGCCCACCAGGTGGCCGTCTTGAAGCCTCGTAGGCTAACATCGAGGTATCTTTCTTGTTTTGCCGTCTCCTACAAAACCAAAAGATAGCACATGCGAGTAGAGCCAAGACGAGAACCCCACCTGCAGCACCACCTGCAATAGCTGCAATTGGAGGACTAGATTGCTTCGTGGTATTTGTATTTGAGTCTGGTGCGGCAGCTTGGATGATCACTATTGTTGCTGTGGTAGCAAGGCCATTTGCAGCAGTTGTGGTGTAAATATGTTGGGTGGTTTGAAGCTGATTGGCAGTACGATCTGTTGCTGTGACTGAGGAGAGGATAGTCATCGCCGACGTTGGCTTTTGTGACGATCTCACTGAACTCGTTGCACCTCCAACCAAGATACTTTTGAAAGCCATAGGATGCAACTTCGCAGTTGGACAGCCATTGTTCTTACACGCGTCGATCTCGCAACAGCCTTGAAACGTAGGTGATTGCACAGCACATGTATACCATAGTCCAATTGAGCATTGCACATTCGGCCAGTACGAGCCATTATTTATGGTGAAGTCTGGTCCTGGATCGGTTCCCATGCCTGCTGCTCGAAGGTCTTTGGCGGGACAACCTACACCGTTGCATGGATCGCTTGTGCAGCAGCCGAAGAAGGTTGGCATTTGGGCTTCGCATGTCCACCAGCGACCTCCAAGTGGGCATGAGCCTTTAGGGGTTGATTCCATCTTAGTTATTATTATTGACGAAGTACGAAGTCAAACTATACGATAGCGTCGTCGTCACAGAAAAGAGGACAATAAGAGAAAGACAAGATGTTTGACAAGGACTGGAGGATAAATATGCTTGCCAGGCTGGCTGGGGAAGAGATTGAGGCAGACTTATTGAGGCTTAAAGGCTAGGGTAGAAGTTCTACATGAGTGCAGTTCAATCGAGGCTCTGTGTAAGAGAAAGGAAATAGATGAGCTCGATCAACACTTGGTGTGGAGAGCGGGCGACTTAGATTCGCTGGAAATCACCTCAATCAAGCCGTGGAACGTCATTATGGGTGCACAAGGTCAACTGCGGATTTCATATTGTTAGATTCTTGAATGAGAGATGAAACACTTCAATAAACTTGATGTACCACATAACTAAGTATTTGAACTCATGCAGTACTCCTTTTGGAGGTGTGTGTACCACTATGGATAATGAAGATGGAAGGTCTCGAAGATCGCAACGAGAGAAATATTCGAACCAAGAGAAAGTTCAACGATCAAGAGAATAGAACTCACAGTTTGAAGTAAAACATTTCGTAATAAAATGTCGTCAGATCAGTCTTGCAAGGCGAATTATAAGTCTCGTCGGCAGGATGAATAGGATTGCTACCATCCGGAGTTGGGGACTGAAGACTTTCAAACTCCAATGAGAACAAAATAGATGTTGTCATTCGATGCTCGCCCTGTTTCAGAACGTACAACATACCTGTGATATCGCATTAAAATGTGAATACAATGGAAAGTATTGAGCCCAAATCTCGATTTTGGTGTCAAGTTCTCCATCAAGAGCAGGCATCGAGATATTTCTTCAAAGGACACGGCATCTGTAGCTTCTTAGACAACTTCATGCACCTCGCCTCTCTTAACTACAAGCAGTAAGAATCAGACTGCCTTACTGCACGATAAATACGTTGGTTGGTGGTTCGCAGTTGACGAAGGAATATTTGAAAGTCGATGTACGACGCAAACAATCATCCTCGCAACTCCTCTCTCAACAGGGTCAGTTTGCTAGTAAAACTCATTGAATAGTATGTTCGAAATGAAAGATGAAAAAGAATGAAGATAGATGAGGCTCAAATGACTAAGTGAGGCCGAAAAACAAAGCTGGTTCAAATATCCTCAATGCGACTGTTACGCCCCATTCAATAAGCAAGTCGCTTCGATAAGCTTAACTCTAGCTCCACTTGGAGCATATCGTGGCGAAAAGAAGTAAAAGTAGAATTTTAACATGCTCTTCAGAAACAGGAGAGAGGATCAAAAGATGAAGATATACTTTCCAGGTCACTGTAGTTATAGAATCGATACGCGTTTCAAGATCCAAATGCCAAGCCGAGGTCACCCAAAATGGAATGGCGACGATCCTTAGCGTGTTCCTCCTGAGGAACCCCCGATTGGGAAATTGAAGTTATACGGACATCCCAACCGCCCTCAGCTCTTGTTCACGTCTTCTCCCATTTCAGATTCAAACTCGAGGATAAATCGTACTCACTCATTGTACGACCTCTGCCATTCCTTTTTTGTTCCTTTCTAGCCACGATACCCTTGCCGCGATCGATTTCGATATCAACAAATAAACAAGCAACCAAACCCCCACGATGCAACCCATCACCCTCCTTCTCGCAGCTGCGCCTGCACTTGTCGCCGCCAGAGGAACTCTCGGATTCGCGCTGGGCAACAAGAAGGCCGACGGAACGTGCAAGTTCCAGGTCGATTATGCTGCCGATTTCAAGGCCATCAGTGGAAGCAGCAAGTTAGTACGAGGATATTCTGCTAGCGATTGCAATACAGCCAAGGAGATTCTGCCAGCTGCAAAGGCAGCTGGTGTGCAAGTTGTTCTGGGCATTTGGTAGGTTCTACACATGCACATGAGGATGAATGGAAGGTTAACGACGTGTAGGCCAGATACCGATGATAGCTATGCCAAGGACAAAGCTGCCGTTGTAACATACGCCCCTCTGTATGCCGACCAAGTATATGCCATCACAGTTGGTAGCGAGAGCATGTACCGCGGAAACTTCACAGGAGACCAATTGCTCGTCAAGATCAAAGAAGTCAAGACCGCAACAGGCGGCAAGTTCAAGGTTGGCACGGCAGATTCATGGAACAAATACCAAGATGGAACCGCAGACCCATTGATCAAGGGTGGTGCTGATATCCTGCTTTGCAACGCGTTTTCGTACTGGCAGGGACAGACCATTGCCAATTCCAGTGGTAGTTTCTTTGATGATATCATGCAGGCATTTGGACATATCCAGGCTGTTGGTGGATCATCTGTTCCTGAGCTGTGGGTTGGGGAGACTGGTATGTATTTGCAACCCAAAAGGAGACAATCGTGCTAATTGATTAGGATGGCCTACTGATGGTTCCGTCTATCAATCGGCAGTGCCCACCGTTACCAATGCGCAAACCTTCTGGTCCCACTCCATCTGTGGTATCTTGGACTGGGGCGTGAATGTCTTCTCATTCGAGGCCTTTGATGAGCCATGGAAGCCAGTCTCAGTTGGACAGGATGGAAGTGTGGCCGATGAGACGCATTGGGGTGTGATGAAGTCAGACCGAAGCGCTAAGTACTCTTTGGCATGTTAGTTAAGTGTCCGTGCTGCCAATATGTCGATTTTCCTTTGGTGGGTGGATGATTTGGATTTGGCGATAGATTCGTACCCAGAGTGATTGTTTATATCTTCACGTTGACGAGAAGGTGATGTATGTGAGCGAGGGAGTTGATTCATAGATGAGAATGTCATATTGCTCGAGGGATATACCCTTCATGTTAGTCTGATGTCTTTTTTTTTTTTTTTTGAATGAATGAATGAATGAATGAATGAATGAATGAATCGCATGCTGGAGCTGGCTCGGCTGGATATGCAGCCAGAGAGCCCTTGCAGTAACGTGGACTCCACTTGGATAAAATAGGGTGCGGATGACAGTCCATTTCGTGCAACCTTAATTCAACAGCTCGTGAATCTGTCAAGTCCTTAGGTCGCACTTTGCACGTTCCCACCAAATTTTTCTGGCATCGATCGAATCGACCTCGCCTTCCATGTTGTGCGTGGCAGGATAGGATAGGTAGGATAAGGGGTATGTTGTGTTCAGAATGATAGGCAAGTCTGACATATCTGAAGACTTGGTGTGCAGCAAGTACCCCTCATGTTCCCCTCGCTCCCCCTTTTCTATTCGTTTTGTATGGTACACATATGTATATATATATACATATATATATGGTAGTTCTCTCTACCTGTGCTTAGTTGTGGTATCTGTGTTCTTCAGTACCTTCGAACCCTCGATTTGAATATCAACCACTCTCTCGAAGTGACATGGAAGATAGAATCAGCTCAACTATTTTAATCAAAATAAATAAGCGAAGTAAGTATAAATAGAGCTCCTCAACTCGAAGTCCTTTTTTTTTCTTCCAACACGCCGTTGAGATTTGAATTTCTTTCGATTTCGCATTAAAACCGAATGTTAATGTCTCTGAATACCTCCGGAAATGGATGGATGGATAATGAATGGAGACATTGGATAGGCGTTTCCAGCCAATCTTGACCCGAGATTTGCATCCACTCTTCTTTCTCCACACTTTGGTTCCAAGCCAGCAAAGCCAACAAGCCAGGGCCAGGGGGGAGAGGATCTGGAAATTATTATGGAAGGGATCTTGGGTCTTGGGGAAAGGAAGGTCTGGGTGCGTGCGACAAGACAGGAGTTCTGGTTGGATAATACTGGATAATACTGGATAATACTGGATAATCCATAGTATTGGATGAATTTCCTATGAGAACCCATACCATACCATACTGTAGACCCCATAGAAAACACCCCCCTAATCCTACCTCTCCTACCACCTCCCTATGTATAAAAATATATGTCGAACTGTTGTTGACGTGGACGTGTTAGTTCAGCAGGTTGCTGTGCATCGTGCATCGTGTGCATCGTGCATAATTCCAGCCAATCCATCAAGAATCCCTGCATTATTACTGTATTACCATATTACTGTAATCCTCTAATCCTGTAATCCTGTAATCCTGTACATAGTCCTGTGATTTTGCTTGTGCTCGTCCTCGTCCTCGTACTTTCACTGTGCAGTCCTAACATATTTTGTGCTTGACCTTATGCTTGCACCCCCCCCCCCATCCCATTCATCCATCCCTCATCCCTGGGACATCTCGTCAAACTTCCCTTCCCGTCCCATCCATCCCCATCTTAAGCCTTTTCAACATCGACACCTTCAAATCCATCCGACAATTCGCCCTCACCTACCCATCAACAACATCTCCTCTCGACACTCACCTCAGAAGTTTGCGATCGCATACTTCGATTCTTTGTATGCCTCTATTTTCGCGGTCTTGATCTACATGTCCTCGGCTCGTTCATCGACTTGTTAATCGTTATGTCACTCCTTTAATTCATACCCAATACTTTTTTTTAATTTTCCCCCTTGACATTCTTCTCTCGAATTCGAACGCGTCGCATCCTTCAGCAAACAATCATCAGGCCTAAGGAACTCTAGGGAGAGACTTCGGGCTTCATTTACTCGAAAGAGACACAGTGGCAGACGACTTGAGTCTCGTCTGCGCTGGTCTCGTTGCGGTGCGTTCACATTATTCTGGAGGGCTGTGGAAGGGGACCCCCATCAATTGTTTTCTTCGCCGCAGAATGCCTCGACTGACCCTTCTCTCATGATGATAGATCCTGAAACAATTTCTTCTTTGATTGCATCGCCTCCTCCTGCTGCACTGGCAGAGGACGGACCCAACGAGCTTCCTATCCAAAGCATAGAACAGCCAGGCTCGCCAGCTTTCTCGACAACTTCAACTGCAGACGAAGAGGGTTCATCCCCTATACTCCCCCCTCTCCCAGCTCCGAGTTTCCGCGGTCGAAATTTTGAGCATCAAAGATCAAGAACACCGTCCGAATCGCATACGGACAGTAGCTATTACTATACTGCAAGTTGGGGGTCTCCATATCAGCAACCACCAGCTTCGACGAGAGCTCGTTCTCACGCTCATACCAATACGTTGAGCAGCTTGGGTAGTGAACCAGATTCGCCTATTCATCACATTGAGTTCCACACTCCATTTTTGAGGCCAGCTCCAACTTTTGGTGCCCTACAAGCCAATCCCGAGTTTGTGTCTCAGGACGGGCTTATCAGTGCCGCCGTACTTGCCAATCGAGCTCGTCGACCAGCAACAGGCTTGACGGAAGATTGGATACGACAGCACACAGGAGGTGAATCTGCAGAGCGAAACCACTGGCTCAGTGACGATCCAGGAGATAGTGAACACTCTTCATTGAGCGGATCGATCTCGGGAGATAATAGAGAGTGGTTGGGACAAGAGATAGAAGCGCAAACACCGACTTTGAAGACATTCTCGGAGGCTGCTCGTCAGAGAATTCGTCCGCGACACCGACGAATTGCTACTACGGAAACGTTGAAGCAAGAAGACTTTTTGGACGATACCATCCCAGCCATGTCGCTCACGACCGAGAACGGCAACGGGGCAGTGGAAATGGATGATAGACCACCTCCACCACCACCGAAAGACGCGCGCACGGCATCAATTACTTCTCAATTCCAGACGGTACCTACTACGATGTCTCCAGCTCCAATTGCTCCACGACTGAAAAAAAAGGTTCCGTGGAAAGGGAAGAATATATTGGTTCTCTTGCCATGGGATGATGAGCGTGGCCACAAGGGTAAAGCGCCGACACCGATGTCAGAGAAAGATGTAAATGCTATGATGAAGGAGTGGGAACAGCTTGGATATGATACCACTGGGTTCAATCTGGGGCCTGAACTTTCTGATCGTCAAGAAGGAGGTCAAGGCCAGAGTCGTAGTCCATGGCCACTTGTTGAAGATATGACCAGCGAGCGGCAACAAAAGAGCTATAAAGTTAGCATTCCTAATCGTCAAGGTAAGTCTCATTCCAACTTGTCCCTGATCAGCTTGATCGAATTTTCCAATGCTGCAGATTATGGCGCTATACTGTGGTATATTTTTGAATACTGCTAATATGTCTAGAATGGGACAACTACGTGAGAGAATTGAGTGAGGCTAAACTGCGAGCTCTGGGAGTTTCCTTTGGTGATGATGATCCCATACCTACTATTTCACCAGCTGTATCGAACATGAACAGCAGGAGAACATCAATGGCATATCCATCATTGCCATTTTCGCCTCCACTTCCAACATCTTCAGCGAACAGTAGTCATTTAATCCACCAGCAAAACCCCTTCTCCCCTGTCATGATGCCAGGAGCAGGTTTGTCTACAAACCAGAGTTCGGTTCCAGGATCCATTGCATCGCCAGCTTCGATGCATGCTCATATGCAAGGGAAGTATAATCCAAGGCAGTCAGTGTCATTCTCCGGTGCAGAGCATCCATTTGGTTCACCGTTCCAATATCCTCAGCAAAATTCTCCCACCGTCTGGTCGCCTCAGCAAATGTTGTATCAGCAAGGTCATCTTGGACACTCGAGAGGAGGTTCGCCTTCTGTTTCGCTACAGAACTTGGGTGCTTTGGCTTCGCCTTCCTCGCCATTCTCACAAGATGGATATTTCCCACAAAATGGAGATATGGTTGCCCAAATGCACCAACGTCAGCACATGCTTCAAACACAACTTGCACACCAGCAACAATTGCAGCTTGGTGCTCGAGCCTCGCCCAGATTACAGGAAGTTCGTGAAATCCCAGAGGAAGAGGTTTTGTCAAAGAGCCCTTCAAAGACTCCGGAAGCTAGACAGCCCAAACACAATCCTAGTAACAGCTTACAACAAGAGATTGATGATGCAGAATATCACTTGGAGGAACAGATGCAACGCGAGCTGGAGCATGAAGATTACAGCCCCCACTCTGACAAGGAGGATGACCAATTTGCTGAAAAGCCAGTCAATACGCACATGCGTAATTCATCTTCACTCCACAAAGGACTTGGTGGACTTGGTTCGTCGCGATATGCTGATGATGGGCCGGAAGGACCAGTTTTGCATCATCCTCAGCCACACAGCAGAGGCCACTCACTCTCCCAGCGTCCATTTCAGGACAATGAACAGAGCCCGGTTGAGTCGAATTTGGGCATGCTTGGAATTGCAGAGGCCGCAAAACCCGATCTTTCTGATATTGAGACAAACCCAAGCAACACGGGAACACCCGTGCAAGTACACTCTGGGAACGAACACAGCAGAGCTTTGTCTGTTGCCAGTAACCCTTGGGCATCGGATGTCAATCGCACCGAGGACAGCAATAAGCCTAAGCGTGGTCACGTCACGAAGGCTTCTATGTCAACCCTCAACGTTGCTGCAAAGGAGTTCAAATTCAATACATCAAGTTCTTTCAGCAAGCCAAGCCCGTTTTCCTTCAATGGAAACAACTTTCAATCTCCAATGCCATTTGGAGCCTTCGCACCACCTCCAGTCCCTACGAACTCTTTTACCCATCATGCGGCATCTGCTTCTCGGGGTTTCATCAATGTTGCGGCTCCTGTCTTCACTCCTGGTCGCAGCGAGTTCAATTTCTCGTCATCTGGACCATCATTCAGACCTGATGCACCAGCTTTTACTCCACTAAAAGCCAATTTCGCGGACTCTGTAGGCTCAAATGGGGAAGCGCCTCACAGCTCAATTTTTGGTAACATTGATCTGGCTGCCATCAGTCTGTCGAAGCCAAATAAGAAATCAAAGGCTGTCCCTATCATTCGTCCTGACAGCAGTCAATCCAAGGCCATGGAAGATGACGATGTGGAAGACAAAGATGGCCGCATTACTCAAGGCGAGGGTCGGTTTAAGAGAGCTCGTGGTGGTAAAGAGGATGGTGATTCTGTGCCTCTCTTTGCTGAGCCAAGCATGCCACTAGGCGAGACGACTCGTGAGCAATCTCCTCCTAAGGAGACTCTCACCGTAGTAACCGCTCAAGCCGATAAAGAGAACTCGGCCCCCGCAGAGGAAGGAGAGCATATCTTGGAGGAAACCAGCAAAGCTCACGCTGGCCCCATTGAGAGCTCTCCCGAGAATGACAAGGATTTCGTCCCATATGAGTTCAATCAACAAAAGCAAGCAGAGGATTTCAACGCAGCAAGACCATTCACATCTCGCAGGTATGGATCTGGTCTCCCTGCCTATGGGACATTTATTCCGTCTGCTTCAGAGGACGAGATCAGAGCAACAATTGCGGATCCTCAAAAGTCAAAGGGGCACAAAAAGAGTGGGTCTTCATTGTCGGCTACTGCAAAGCCATTTGAGTTCAAGCCAGGAGCCTTCAGTTTCAAATTTGGGGAACCTTCGGAACCAAAAACGACTCTGGTCTCTCCACCACCACTTCCAAGTGCTTCTCTCCCAAGTGCTGGATTGTCGGCTTCTAGATATGCTCGAAGTCCATCTCCCGTTGTGGATGTGACCTCGCCTGATATAGAGATGCAACCGCATGAAGAAGCACAGTTCCAAGCTTCCCTTCCAGGACCCGACAGCCCTCCAGCTTACCCATCTGAGGCAGAGGATGAAGAGCGCGAGCCTACATTTGAGGAGATTGATGCAATCATGAATCAACTTAATGAGGTTGAGCTTGAATCTGCTCCACCCGAAAGCCGATGGGCACCCAGTAGTCCAGCAAGACAGTTCCAAATGCCGGATATGGACAACGCTTCTCCCATCAGATTGCAGCCTCAGAATCTTATGCGCAGTGATGCTCCAAGCCCAAGTCCTGGCAGGTTCCAAGCATTGCCTGGACATTCCAATGTCTTTGGGCGGGTCCATGAAGATCCTTTCGTTGGACAAGAGCAAGCCAGTTTTGATTCGCCAGTCCGCCATCTCAATCACATGGACAGTTTGCCTCCCAGTGAATGGGGTTCTGTACTTAGCGAGACAGAGGAAGCTAAACTTCAACATCGTGCACAGTTTTTTGACAACCATGTCAATGATCTGGTAGGTGGTCTCCTGGCTGAGCGTCTTGATCCAGTAGAGCGCACCTTGGAGACTATCCAAATGTCGCTCGATATGTTAGCAGCTCGTGCTCCATCAAGTCGTCGTGAGAGACGAAGCGTGTCTGGTGCATTGAGCGATGCAGATGATGAAGACGATGACAACAATATGCCACGTCGTTCTTTGAGTCCACGAAAGGACAAGAAGCTCGAAAAGATTCGCTCTATTGTTATGGAGGCTCTAAATGCTCATCAGGGATCTCGACCCTCGACTGCTACGACAGCTCTTGAACCATCTATGCCCGATGCTCGGAGCGTACTGAATGCTATCGAGGAAATGAAGGAACAGTTTGGCCAATCTATGCGTCTTGATCTTCGAAGCGAGGACATCCGAAACATTGTTGAGGAGACGATTGAGAAACGCCTCCCTGCTTCTCCTGAGGTTGTCATTGACGAGGCTGCTGTGGCAAGAGAGGTCGAGTACAAGACCAGGATTGCTGAGCTGGAAGAGAAGCTTTTGCGAGCCGATAGTGACATGACTTCTCGTATTACCGACCTAGAAGACAAACTCATGCGTGTTGATAGCGATAGCACTGTGCGCCTCGCCAATTTGGAGGAAAAACATATGCGTGCCAAGAACGATAGCGCTGCACGCATTGCTGATCTTGAAGATCGTCTTCACCGTGCTGATACTTCCTGCGAAGAGGAGATCAAGACACGCCGTGCTGCAGAGGATCGCTTGGCTGAAGTTCAAAGACTGTTACGCATCTCATCCGAAGAGGAAACTAGACTTCGCGAGGCCGTGGACGAACGAGACATCAAAATACGCGAAATTGTGGACTCAAGTGACAAGAAGGTTCGAACTGCTGAGGAGCAACGAGCTAAGACTACCATGCGTATCACATTACTGGAGGCCGCCCAAGAGAATGCTCAGAGATCCCAAATTGAGCATCAGAACCGACTCGAGTTGACCGAAACTGACCTTCGACAAGCCCGACACGATGCCCAGAGATGGCAAATGGAAGCCGAACGAGCTCTTGAGGCTGCCAGAAGACATAGTGAGGATGCCGAACAGGCTAATGAAACTAATAAGAACCTAAGTCGTACGATCGAAAGCTTGAGGACTCAGATGGAGGAAAGTATCCGAGTCCGCGAGGGTTTCAGAGGGAAATTAATGGATCTGCAGGAGGATATGGCTTCCGCTGCCCGTGAAATCACCGAAGAGAACGCCCGCCGCGCCAAGAAGGAACAAGAGCTCATTGCCCGACAGGAGGTCCTTGACGCCAGGCTCCAGGCCGAAGCCCGAACCCGTGAAAGACTGGAAACCGAGATTGAGCGACTTGAGGCTGGTGAGAGAGAAGGTATGCGTGCTGTGAGTGAGATCAAGAAGATGGAAGTCCTTCTCTCTGAGCTCCGTATGGAGAGCCATAATGCTCAGAAAGATGCTGCTCGTTATCAACGTGAGTTCGAGGAGGCTAGAGAGTCAGGTTTGAACGAGGTCCAACGCACGAGGCATTACATGCAAGCTGAGATTGAGTCTGCCAACAACCAAGTTAACGTTGTGCGTGAAGATCTCGAGAACCAAGTCCTCCGACTGCGTGCTGAAATCGACAACATCCGACTCGAGGCTGATACCGCCAGAGCTAAGAGTGAGATGTTGATTGAGGAAGCGGATAACTCGAAGGCTTCGATAATTGCAGATTTCAAGACAAGACACGACGATGAATTGGAGGATATTCAAACCCGACATGAACGTCAACTTAGCGTTGCTATCGAGGATGCTCAGCGTGCTGAGCAGCTTCTACTTGAGCGACTTTCCTTGTCTGCTGCGAAGACTGAACATCTCCAAGACCGTGTTTCGCATCTTGAAGACAAGCTTGAGATTGCCAATCAAGCTGCCACTGCCGCAGCAGCTGCTGCGAAGACAGCTCGTTCCGCCTCAAGCTCCACTACTGTCAAGCACCTTGGTCGTGCTGTGGAGCTTCCGGAGAGAGTCTCGCCTCAAGCTCTTCGCGAGTCAATCATGGTACTTCAAGAACAATTGCAACAGCGTGAAAGCACCATCGAGGAGCTTGAATCCACACTTGCAAATGTGGATGTCGACGCCCCAACAAAGATTTCGAAGCGTGATGATGAGATTATGTGGCTACGAGAGTTATTGTCCGTACGCCAAAGCGACCTTCAGGATATCGTAACCGCACTTGAGGGTGGAGAGTACGATCCAGAACGTGTTCGGGATGCGGCGATCAGACTGAGAGCAAACCTGCAAATGGAAGAGCAAGAGCGTGAACGAGCAATGAATGGAGGTTCAGCTTTGAATCTTCCAAACATCGCTGCCAGCCTTCGCGATGTTGCTGCAAGCCCCAGAATGGCACAAGCTGTTGGTCCCTTGGCTGCAGCCTGGGGCAATTGGCGAAAGGGAAGAACCGATTCGGTCACCACTCAGCCATTGTACGCGAAAAGCAGCTCTAGCACTCCCAACCGGACCTCCAGCCCTAGCAATGCAAGCTTCCTCTCAGGTCTTCTTACACCACCAGCTTCCACCTCAAACTTGCGATCAGGTCCTCCACCTCCTAGCAATCTTGCCCGAAACAGCGAGCCACAGCCAACAGCCTTCGGTTCGACTGGTCAACGTCTGACTGCCGCTCAGCTAGCAAGTCGCCCAAGAGGCATGAGCAAGCAGTCTCAAGTCGGGCCCAGAGGGTCGCCGGCTAAGAGTTCCGCATCAGTGCCATCTACACCACCAATGATGAGGAAGAGCAGCTACGACATTGACGCAAGGGCCGAAGAGTATAGCGATGCTGGCTTCTACGATGACGAGGATGAGAGTATGGTTGAAGATGGACCGAACGCGGGGATGTACGGACATGGGCCTGGACCTGCTATTAGTGGGAAACAGGTTGGTGGCTGGTAGGAGGGATTTTTTTTGTTAGTATTTGAAAGGAGAGGTTTGTTCGACACATTGAACATTGGGGAGTGCGGGCGGGATATAAAAAGTTGCTAGGCATAGCTCGACGCTTTCATTTGCTTGCTCTTGCTGGCGTCGCACATCACATCGGGAGAAAGGACACATGGCACCATGCCAAACTAGGATACCCTATAGCGAAAAAGAGAGAGAGGAGGTAAAGAGATTGCGAATACCCCCATTTCTTTTGTTCAATGCGAATTTGTTGTGTTTTGTTTTGATAATCGTTCGTTTTTGATCTTGCTTTTATATGCATCTGCATTGCTTGCGTGTCTGTATGTGTATGTCTCTCGTTTGGAAAAATAGCATAATTGTATATAAAACTCCACGTTCGTTGGAAAGGAAGAGGGTACGATGGTAGGATAGTGAATGAGATAGATAATCAATAGTTTCTGTATATCACCTGGACTTCCTGATTTGATCTGGTGTCTAGTGCCTAATCTCACAATCACTTTTCTCTGGTCTCTAGTGAATGTCTCTGTTGCTTAGCATGCGGTAGTGATGGTGATGGTGAATGTGAATATGATTGTGAGCTTGTGTACAGTTTAGTGAGTAGTTCTAGTTGTTGTTTGGGGATTTTGGAGACGTGTTTGTATAGTGTAAGTCAGGTGAAATTGAGGTGAGCAAGCACTCCGTATGTGGGAACCGTGAACATTTACTAATGATGGAATATAGTAGATTGACATAGAGCTGAACCTGAACACGACGTCTAATCTTACACCGCAACCATTGCTCATCCATACGCAACTTGAGAAATTACCAGCTATCTTCATTGATTTTCATTAAGGTGGTCATAATAAAGCGCAACACATGTACGCCTTACGACCTACCTACCTAGGGGCCTTGCCTAAAGGTACCTTACCTACCTAAGTAAGTCCCAACCACTTCAAGATCACGAGTATTCGTGTCACATGATCGTCGTTTAGCTTTCCATTCCGACAAGAGGCTCGCTCCTAGGGAATATGGAGGTATGGTAGCTCAACAGAACAACTGCGTCTAAGCTAAATACTACCTTGATTCTTGGCACTTGGCTTATGACTGCTACTGTTACTTCATCTTGTACGGTATCAGAATCCGAGTGGAGCATACCTTACGTGTCAATGCCAGTGAGCTAGGAGTATAAATGCCAGTTGTTTCCCAGTAGACTACACTGCTGATTTCAAATCTCCTTCTTCAACTCTACAAAGACCCAAATACACAACCATGGCAAACCTCACCTCCAAGCGTCTTTCAACCGCAAGCGCATTCCTCAAAAGCTACAGCGCCCTCACAGCCTCGGCGCTGCTCGCCCATCTCGACGAAGACTTCACCATTGACGTGCTACCCACCTCGCTCAAGTTCCCCACGCTGGATCGCGCTGGCTTCCAAGCCCACGCCGGGCGCATCACCGCCATCTTCAGCAAGTTCGCCATGATCCCTCAGCTCATGCTCGAGGATCCGGTCAAGAATACCGTTGTCGTGTATGCGAAGATGGAGGCTGAGTCAGTGAAGCTGGATCTGGGGCCATCGGGAGCGTGGCAGAATGAGTGTGTCATTTTCTTGACGATGTCGGAGGATGGGGAAAGGGTCGTGCGCATGAGGGAGTTTGTTGATAGCGCCAAGGCAATGCTTTTGCAGGAGAAGATTCGGGCGAGGGGAGAGGGCGAGATGTTTAAGGATTGAGAGGGATGGAGATGATACGGGAGCAGGGTGAGGGGAATGGAATGAGAGTAATGCGTGAAAACAATGTTAATGGGTACCTCTAATTATATTTGTGTTTCGCCTAAAAATGCTTGCAATATACTTCTTCCCCCCTTCTTTCGAATGGTACCAAAAAAACACTAGAACTCAATTTGAACCAAATTAACCCAAGCGCGATAGAAGAAATCCCAAGGAAGAAAACGAAAACACACTCCAATCCTCTGTACCACCAAACTCACCCTCTGCCTATACCTCACCATTCATGTTCATTCACACATCCTTCAAAAAGGATGAGAAATAGCCAACGCGCCCGCAATCAGAGGCGCAATAATCCTAACCCAATTAAACGTCGCCCACTTCCTCAAAAAGCCCTCCGCACCAGCCAAGCTCGCCGCCGCCGCCGCCGCGGGAGCACCACTCTTTCCATCGCCCGCACAACTAGCCAATTTGTCGTTCAACGGCTGCATGTTGATGGCCGAGTGCAAGATAATCACAACGTGCATCAGCGTCGCCACCGCAAACGGCGTCCACTCCGTCATGATGTCCGTATGGTTATACTTGTAGTAGGTGCTAAACGCGTACCCGAGCGCCGCGAGGGTGCTGATGGGCCGGAAGAACACGTTGCCTGCTGTCCAGCAGATGGACCATTGGCGCCCGAGGAGGGTGGCGCGCGTGCTGAAGTCATGGAAGGTGGGTGAGGGGAACTCGACCAGTAGCGCGGGGACGGTCATGAATGATTGTGTGATGGCGTTTCCTGGGCGGAGAGGAGAGGGTGAGTTGTTGGTTTTTTTTTTTGGTTTTTTTTTTGGGAGGGGAAAATGAGGGAGGAAGAGAGGAACTTACCTGCCAAAATGAAGGAGATGGAGATGCTGGTGCCGAGCACGATGTTTTGAAGTGTTGGAGCCATTTGTGTAATTTGGCGAGAATTGATCGTGATAGTGTCTGGGAAAGAATCGAGTGAGTGAGTGCCTATGGACTTCTGTGATTCTTGATCTTAGCCCATAGGTATGTATATTATATCAACTCAACAGCAAAGTCGCCGCCAAATGCTTGTCCTGTCCCAAGCCAAGCCCATGATCCTCTCTTGAGCGAGCGAGGGATGTTCACGGTATGATTTGAGCATTTCCCGCAACACCTTACCTGTTTCTCAGCCCAGCTTGGTACAGTGAGACGAGACGGAGAACGGCCAAGTATGTTCCTACTTCCGTGGTGCAGCAAGCAGGCAAGCTTGACTGCTCGGTTCCTGGCGATTTTTACACGAATCATAGTTGGCTTTGGACAGAGATGCCAGCTCTGGGGAGCGTGCCGAGAGGTACTAACATCTCGTTCCTTTGAATGTAGCTTGCTCGTTTTGCGACGAATGACAGAGCGGACTCCTGCGTTATGTTGCAGTGTAGCATTAGGTCATCTTCTAGAGAACACATGATGTCCAGCATGTCTTGTAGCACAGCAGATCTCAAAACGCCATAGACCGCTCGCTAGCGGCATGGTTATTATCTTGAGGCTTCCATTTTGTAGAAGGATAATGATATGATAACGAACTTGTCGGAAATCGGGCACGATCCTACCCGACAACCATATTGACCACCGGTGCGTCAGAGCTGGTAGTACAGTATGTGTCAGGTAGGCCAGCTGCATATGACCTGCAGCATGCCATGACCCCGAATCACCTGCTTTTGTCACGTGTAAACTCCTGAGAAATATCCGAGGGTGTGGACGATGTGACCTCGTGCTCTGCACTTGCAAGCAGTTGTTTGGTATATTTCGGAGCGTCCATTTTACTTAGATGACATGATCTCAGCGTTACATTTACTCTTGGTGCATTGTGAGCACATCAGATAAGACTTGCCATCCAGCAAAAGATTATCTCTGGTGAGGCTAGGCGATCTTCAGCATCCACTACCTCCTAACCTCTTTCGTAGATCAGCACTTCATATGCAAGGCTGTACCACAAAATCTTGTTACCTGTCAATCTTCCCACTCGTGTCTTACCAAAGCTTTGATCGCCAACTGTCGTTGACCATGATCCAATGAACCTTTAATTATACTTCCGGGACGGCACTGGGCAAAATGGCCGTTCGGTGCACTACTGCAATCACGGGCGGAGAATAAACTCCAAGCACGATTCGAATCGTACACATGGGTGAACTATGTGCAAGCGCCGACATCTTCCAGTGTGGCGTCAGTGTTATGTCAGGTGTGGTGTCCAGGTCAAGTCTTTTAAGCGAGCTTTCCGAGCTCACGCGGCGAGGTGTATAACTGTACTCCGCTATGATGCTGATTTAACTGCATGACAAGATAAAGGATCATGTCTTGGCCCTTGCAAATAAAAGTGAGCATATTTCCAATTATCAGACTGAATGTTCATTCGGGGGACTGTTCCATTGCATCAAACATCAAACCCAAAAATGGGGAAATGTTACCTACCATCTACACAAGCCAAGCACCAATTAGGGCTTAACCTTAATCTCATCCTATACACGAACCAATGCTGCGTATTCAGTTCCCACTTACCAGGCTATGCATGAAAAAGTTGAAATCCACGGCTCGTTCATCCAAAGTTTACACTCGCTCCCGTGGAATGGTATCTAGCGCATTATGCATTATGCATCATGCACTTCTCAGCCCACCACCCACCACAACTCCAAAACACACTACTGTGATCTCACCCTTCCCGCCCCAACTTTCCTGTCAAGCTAGGTAAGCGAAACTCTATCTCCCCACACGTGTAGGTGAACGAACGAAGTGGGGGATATACCGTTCTTGGAGGTTCTGGAGATCTTCTTCTTAATAGCTCGGCAATCTAATATTTGCTTTTGCCTTTAGTTGAGAGCTATAGTTGCAGCTGGGGCTTGGAATCGGTATCACGGTACTTGGGAAGACCGATATTTAATACTTGAGTGGCTTTGATAGCTAGGACGAATCAGATAGCTTTAGGTAGTGACGACATCGATGTTTTAACCCAACTCACGAAAGTCACTTATCAGATCTCAGCAGACTGGTGGAATGATGATAGCGATTGAATCGTGGAAGCTGGTTTTGAAGCTGGTTGATTGAAAATCATCTTGTGCTTATTTTGAGGTTTTGTTGAGGAGATTGCACCGATCGATGACATGATGGGATGCAGAGAGTGGTAAGAGTCAAGATCCGAATCATAATCGATACTCGAACAAAAAGCATGGTAGTATGAGTTTGTAAGATCATAGAAAATCTCTGGTACTAAAGTGACATCTATCCATTATTCTTCGTCTTCAGCTTTATCTATTCAAAATGAAAACACGAGCCTGACAGCTCAAATCCCAAACCTAAACGGATGTATCAATCCCCAAACTAGAGCCAACTCTACCCAATTCTTTAATCCAACCACACCCCCTCACCCAAGCTCGTCTCCCTCCCCTGCTTCTTGTCCTCCATAATATCCTCAATACACCAGCCGTCAAAACGATAGCCCCTTGGATAATTCTCCTCCACGCCCTCGACGCCCTGAATGCCCAATTCCGGTCCTCCAGTAGCACCAACCATTTTCCAGTAATGCTCCTGCGCATAAACTTCCGGGTCGTGGCTCCAGATCCACTTGGGCAGCATGGGGGCCGCTTTGCGCGGGTTGAGCTTCACCTTGTCCCAGTCCGTTTGCTGCAGGAGGTCGGCGTTCGAGAAGCCAATCTTTTGTGCGCATGCGGTTCGTACAAATCTATTTTAAGCTTGAGTTAGTGTGCTGAGAAGCTAGAAGGTGATGCAGGTGTAAGTACCTCATTCTGACATGAGCTCGGACGCTGTCTGCTATTCTCTCTTTGCCGCCCATCTGCAAGCAAGTTGCTAGCGAGATGCCATCTTCAATTGCTTGGGTTGCACCGTTACCAGAAGCTGGTAAGAATGAGTGCGCTGCATCGCCACTACAACAAGGTTACTTCATGCACTCCATTGGGAAAGAAGCAAATAAGCGAGCTTTGAGGTCTCGTTTGACTTGCTTGTTGAACGAGAAGGAGTGCTTACATCTGTATGACCCTGCCGCCAGGCGATGACCAGCTTGGCTGAGGATTTCGCCAAAGCAACTCGAAGTTGATGATTGTGTTGTCTGGTGTGCACTTCACCAATTCCTTGAAGATGGGTGCCCATTTCACAGGACCGGGCATATCGTCATCCATCTCCGCGAGCACTTCTTCTGGCGAGATTGTGTCTGTCCAGGATTCAGCTGAGGTAGTTGTCGCCTTCAGAAGTCAGCTTGGATACTCTATCCGAAAGAGGGATAATTAACATCATGGTTCATGATCCAGATCATAACATCTGGTCTTGTCAACGTCAACGCGTATGTCCCCGGTCTAAATTTGGTGTCAGCAAGTTTCCACAATGGTAAATTGAAAACAAGAACACACCCAAGGAACGTCCTAACAATAGGATGTTGACCCTCGACCATATTAAAGAATTCCTTAACCTTCGGGTTTTGATCAAGACACTCAATCGGGAACGCAGCCCTCCACATCGCTCGTCCCGATGAAATAGCTCTGACTTGTCCTCCTACAATCCCCTGGGATTTGCTCCCCACCCCATCAGCAGCAATCACCACATCTGCTTCAAATCTCTCTCCAATCTCGGTAACCACTCCCGCTCTCCCCCTATCCTCCCCACCAAGCCTCTCTTTATCCTCATAATAACCCACGACCTTCTTCCCAAACAATACCTCAATGCCGCACCTTTCGAGCTGATTAACAAACATCTTGTAAATTAGTGGCCGCATCTGGAAAGTGCCAGGTGGGGTCTTGGGATCTAGTCCCGTAGCGCGCAACCGGTCGGCGACGCGCATCGGCGGGATCATGACCTCGCCTGAGTGCTTGAACGTCTCGATGTAGGCGTTGTGGATGGAGATTTCTTCGAATTCGGCGCGCATTTCGGGCCAATGCTTGAAGAAGCGTGTGGAGCTGAGACCCATGAAGAACATGTCTCCTATTTGGAAATGAATCTGTCAGATTTTTGAAAAGTGCAGACATGGTGTTTGGGGATGTAGCGAAGGTGGTGGACAAACCTGCTGTGTTGATGGTCGCATTTCGCTCTAATACTCGAACTCGCATGCCTTTGCGGTGACATTCGAGTGCGGCTGTTAGGCCTGCAAGTCCTGTCCCTATGACGAGAACGTCAATAGGTAGTGCTTGCTCGACTGAACCCATTGTGATAATTGAAATGTGAGACTTGAAGTGATTCTCCGTGCTGAAAAGTTTCTAAGCTGAGATCGAAAATTCTTTCAGCTTAGAAATACAAGCCCCCTTTATCTTCCCAAGACCTTCTTATAATCGAGCTGAAAACAAGCAGTTTCGGATCTCGTTCAATCGCAACCTAGTCATGCTACCTAGGTGATTTGGATCGTCGCTGTACGTGTGAAGGAGCGAGACTCGCTTAGAAGGCTTGGCCAGCTAGTCACAAGCCAAAACACCGCGATCAAAACTCCCCAAAACTCGGCTCGCTCCCCACAGTAAAACATAACGTTGCATCTGCAAGGTATCTCGGTGCTCCATCCATTTGATAGCTCGACCTCGTTCACCTCCCGCGAGAGAGGTACATGGCATGATGTATGTAAGATCTTCCCTACCTAGCTCGTCCCAGACCACGGCATCCCCAACAGCGACATAGCTCGAACACGGCGACTCCGTTGGCGAGATACCGAGAGATTGGAATGGTGTGTCTTAGACGTGTCTTGGTTTTCATGATGCGAGGTGTTGGTACCAGTATATGTAGCGGAGATGCGCAGAAACGAAACAGTGTGAAACACCCACAGACTATTGTTGTTGTTTCTCGACCACCACAACACAGCACAGAGGCAGCCACGATGATAGTCACGCCCTACTCTCTCTTCCTGCTTGGCGTAGCACTGGTATTCTACCTCACTCTCACCAGGACACGCAAAAAGTCACTTTCGCTGTCCGATGATGACGCTGCCTCCGCAACGACATTCTACGATGGCTCTCCACGCACCGAGCTCCCAGGGCCATATCTCCTCCCTTTTATCGGACGCGTGCACGACCTCCCTATTCAATACATGTGGCTCAAATTCGCAGAATGGGCCGACATCTATGGACCCATCTACAAGACGAAGATGCTGGACAAGACCTTCATCATTGTCTCCGATGAGGCGATTGTCGAGGAATTGTTGGTGAAGAGAGCAAAGATATATTCTGATCGACCGGAGATGAAGAGTTTGTTTGATTCGAAGAGTACGACAGGAACGATGGAGTATTTGCCATTGATGGGGAAGAATAGTATGTGGTTTTTCTGTCTGAGGCATTGATGAGACGTGAATAATGCTGATTGTGGTGCAGAATATTGGGCAAGGCAGAGGAAGTTCACTCACTCGTACCTCACTCAAGCCTCTAACAACCATTACTATGGCATCATGACCTTTGAGATCAAGAGATTTCTCTTTAGACTCGTACGTATCCCTGTGACAATCCCAGTCGAGCACAATTGGCGAAACTGCCCAAATATTTCACTCGCTTAACTAACAACCCTTCTCTTAAAGGTAACCCAACCCCACGCCTTCGCCACCGACCTCGAAGACATGGCCTCCAAGATAATGTGTCTCCTAACTTGGGACGATGCCTCCTTCAGCATCTACTACTGTGCCTCTGCCTGGGGCCTCCTCACCCAGATGTCCCCAGCGGGTCCCATAAGCAACGTCCTCACGCCCCTCTGGCACATCCCCGAGCCTATCAATCCCTGGAAGCGGGCCGAGCGTCGTCGCCATGACGAGCAGCAAGCCTTCTGGATGACGCGCCTGCACGCTGTGCGTGCTGCTATGGCTAAGGGTGAAGCTCGACCGAGCTTCACGCGGCAGTACCTCGAGGGCTTGGAGCGTGGTGCGAAGGGCGGACTCGAGGGCGGCGATCATGAGGCAAGCTCTGTGCTGGGTATGATGGCGCTGGTGGGTATTTTTACGGTCGCGGGGCCATTGAATTACTTTTTGGTTGCTATGGTGTGTCACCAGGAGTGGCTGAAGAAGTGCCAGGAGGAGATTGATGACGTTTGTGGGGACAGGTTGCCAATGCTTACAGATTCACCAAGGTTGCCTATTTTGAGGGCGTGTATTTTGGAGACGTTGAGATGGAAGCCGAATGTGCCTACTGGTGAGACTCCCCTAGCTTGAAGGAGCAGAGCTGTACTGAGAGTATACAGGTGTCGCGCATGAAGTTGAAGAAGACAATTTCTATCGTGGTACTTTGATCGAGAAGGGAACTCGTATCCTACCGCTTGATTGGTACAGTAGCCCCCGCCTCAATGGTATATGAGGTGCTGACTCTCTCAGGAAATTCATGCGCAACCCCAAGAAGTACCCCGATCCAGAAACTTATCGTCCAGAGCGTTACCTCGAGCCCACATGGCCCACCTACCGAGAACCATTGACTCAGTACCCGACCATCAAGGGGCTTTCTTCCTTCGGCTATGGGCAACGCCAATGTCTAGGCATGACGCTGACGCAGGATGAGTTGCTTCTCGCTTGTGGAGCACTATGTTGGGGTTTCAATATGACGAAGAAGATTGACCCGGTGACGGGGAAGGAGATTGAAATTGATTTGATGGCTTCGAATTCGTTGTTAATTATCAAGCCCAATAAGTTCCCAATGGACTTCACGCCTAGGTCTCAGGCGAGGAGGGGGCTGATGCTCGAGCAGTGGCAAGAAGCCGAGGCGAAGGATGTCAAGGAGAGAGCGGAGTTTGTTGCAAATGCTCAGAAGGAGCGAGCGGGCTGAGTTTGATTTTGTGGAGTAAGGATAGTGATGATAGTGCGGGGGTTGGAGCTTCATGCATGCATATAAACTTCTAGTGACAATATAGCCATTTATTCTGAGACTTTGGCAGTGCCAAGCGCTGAGGATGTCGGATCTCGATATTGTATCGACCTGTTGAGGTTCAAATTATACTTCAGAAGTGCTATTAGAGCTTTCGAGGAATGTAAACCAAACACAAAAATTACAACGAGTGACCTACATGCTTGAGACTGAGCCTGTCTAGAGATGCAAAACAAGTCTTGTGCTATGAAGACGGATCATCTCCAGGCTGTGTGTGAGTGGTGCGTATGGGCAACATCTTGCACCGAACCCTCGAGTTTGTTGATCAAATATGTAGTTTGGTTAAGCGAGACGGTGTCCCCAAATAGCAACACAACACAGTCAAGAACTAAGCAACGTGTAAGTGTTCTCAGAGAATACAAAGTGCCAGCCAGGATTCTAACCAAGCATCAAAGTATACAGTGTATTGATTGCTGACAAGTGTTGAGATGTTGAGTGGAAAGAGCCTGACGTGTTGATCTTGAATCTGCCTGGCTGTCTGGCTGATATTGATCAAAGTAGGCGCCAAACATGTAAATAGGGTAGTATTTTGAATCCTCTGTCATCTCTAGTTTGTAGTGAAAATGATTCCAGCACTATTGAGAGGAGAGCGAGTGGCTGGTGGAAGAATTCGCTTGAATTAGAGCGGCAGCTCCATATGGCCTAAAGCGGCGGTGAATGGAAGCCGGGACGAAACCGACTTTTTCAAAACGTCAACACCAACATCAACATCACTGGCTTGGGAGCGTCTATTTCATGTTCGCAGATCTTGTATCTATTCAAAATCGCCGTGAAAGATGTATTATTTGTTGTAATCTTTGATTTGATACTGCTGATACCGCTACTCGACTTCATTACGCTTCTCGAAAGTCTTTGTTCACGAAGCGCTGCAAAAGAAATGCTTTGATGCTCTGCCACACCAACCCGGACTTCCCTGCAAATCAGATTCAACATGAATGCGAAGTCGTAACGCGCGCGTCAGCTTCGCAGGATCCTATTCTAGGCTCCTCCACCTCCTCCTCCTCCTCCTGGCAGCGCGCTGGATAAACAAACATGCAGAAGGTTGTACTTGATCAGGATGTATGGTTCCGTACCACAAAACATGAAACCGCTTGGGAGAATTCATCGCAAAGGACCAAAGTGCGAAGAAGGTGGATACATGTTGAGATGCGGAGGATCAGAGATCATGCAAAATGAATGCCATTTTGCCGTATGACCAGAGAGCCTAGGGACAATTTGTCTGGGGGTGCGCAGCTCTGCATGTGCTCTGTCCGACCAAGTGGTGAGCAGTCCGTCACATGCGCACAAAATATATCTTGCGTTCAAACAATATCTCTGAGCAGCGTTATTTCCTCTGTCTGCTCTATTTCCGCCAAGTTCATTTTGCTTCATTCTCTATTGCTTCCTTGATCTTCGCATCGAAGCCTTCGCTTATTCCCCAGCTTCTACCGTTTTATATCTTCAGCTTCCCAGCGAGAGCATGCTCCAGACAAGCATTTTACGCCTGCATTCGATCTGAACACCAGCATACATACACTGTGATATGAGTGGTGGAAGGGCAAAGTGCCGGCAGCCGCACTTCTACCCCCATAAAATGCCTGCATACACAGGGGCATTGCCAGCTTTGCGGGGTACAGGCCCTATTGTGGCTATGTGGATCACTATAGATGGAGATTTAATCTTTCTGAATCCCTTCAATCCCCTTTTCGATCTCGGGAATGAGATCCCCCATCTACCTCTGTATGGTTTCTGGCCGCGGGAAAATGGTCAACCAGTCATGTTACCATCACTGCCTCCCTGCTTAGACATCCTCCCCCCTCCAAATCTACAAACTCTCACTTGTGGTTAAAGAGAAGTATAGAAAGATCGCGGTATTGTGTACCGAGTATAGCTCAGGTGACAACAAAAGTCAATTGAACATGCATCTTCTGTGGGTGCGGAAGTTAAAATGTCTTTATCCATCAACGTGGTTATGGCTGATTATGGCTGATTATGGCTCGGTTACGCCAAGGCTGATAATTTTGATCTCATCCTCTCGCCCCACACAAAGTTTCATTTTGAGAATTCTGAACTTTAAGCACTTTAAGCTCTTCCATCAATTGGCAGAATTCGCTGTAAACCCAATTATCCATCTCCGTGAACCAGTGGGAAGACCGGAGCCGAGGGCTCAATCAAGTACCGTTAATATCAAGGGTCGCTTGCCAAATTCAAAGTATAAAGAAGCTATGCCGCATTCTAGAAATCTGTCTCAGTCTCAGACATAGGTTCTGTATTGCAATCGTTCATTATGTTGCTCCTTACCTTGTTTACCTTCCTCTTTGCCTGGAGCAAGTATGTTCAGGCAATCACTGTCACCGCCGCAACAGCTTCTTACACGATCAACACTGGAAGTTCCTATGGATTCATTGCAGTTGTCAGCCGCACAACTTGTGATATCACCTCCCTGAAGTTCTACGGAACTGAGTTTCAATATGCATCAACATACAGCCACATCGCATCCGGCTTGGGAACGGGCACCACGGTTTCATACACCACCAGCGGTAAGCATTAGACACAATAACATGAAGATTTTCGCTAATGATCCAAGGCACCTATGTAATCGTCAAGTGTGTTCAGAGCAGCTCCGAATTTGACCTGACTCACTACATGGTCTTTGGCGACACTCTCAACACCATCTACATGGGCACATACACCAACTCTGAACCAACTGTTGGAGAACTTCGATACATCATGCGTCTTGCTGGTGGCTTGACCGAGACCTACCCAACATACAGCCAAGCTGATTGCTCAGATACCTCAGGAGGAACCGCTCTTGAAGCATCCGATGTCTACACCGTGAGCAGCCAAACCCGATCCAAGTTCTACTCATCCGAGCGCTTCATCGACGACGGCACATACTGCGCAACCAACTCTGATGCTTCTATTCACGCCTGCTGGGTCCGACCAACCACCCAGCAAGGAACGGAGAAGAGTTCAGGAGGTCCTTTCTTCCGCGATATCAACCTCAACTATGGTGGTTCTTACCAATCCACCACTTACTACATGAACTCCGGCCACGTCCAAACCGAATCTTACCGCCAAGGTTTCCACGGCCCATACATCTTCACCTTCACTCGCAGCGGCATCCCAAAGCCCAGCGATTTCGACGTCACTTTCTTCGACAACCTCGGTCTTACAGGTTATATCCCATCCACCGGCCGTGGAAAGGTTAAGGGTACCGCCTCAGGCGTCTCCACCAGCTTCCCAGTCGTTGTTCACTGGTACAACGCCAACTACCAATACTGGGCATATGCTTCCTCCCTGGCATACACCTCCCCCGCCATGGTTCCAGGAACATACACCATGAAGCTGTACCAAGACGAGCTTTTGGCTGCCACTCAATCTGTCGTTGTCACTGCCGGTGGAACAGTTACCTCCAACATCGCCGCCACCAACGCTATTATCATTGGATCCCGCACCACCATCTTCAAGATGGGTGACTATGATGGACAGCCAACCGGCTTCCTGAACGCCGACAAGCAAGCACGCATGCACCCATCTGACTCCCGCATGTCTTCCTGGACTCCAGGAACCGTGGCATCCACCAACGCCGCTGCATGGCCCATGGCCATGTTCAAGTCCGTCAACAATGGACAGAAGATCTCATTCACCATGTCTTCTACCCTCGCTGCGACCGCCACGCTCCGCATCGGTACCACGCTGTCGTTCGCTGGTGGAAGACCTCAGGCAACAGTTAACAGCTACGTTTGTGCTGCTCCAGCGGCCCCAACGACCATTGACAGCCGTGGTGTTACAAGAGGTGCTTACCGTGGATGGGGGGACGTTTATACCTGCACCGTTCCAGCAAGCACCTTGGTCAGTGGCACTAACACTGTTACGATCAATGTTATCTCTGGAAGCTCCGGAGATGCATTCTTGAGCCCTAACGTCGTAAGTTTTACTGTCTTCCAACTCGTATCCTTCTTTCACATGCTAATCAGCTCTAGGTCTTCGATTTCATAGAGCTCTACCACTAGATGGTGTGAGTGAGGTTGATGAACCGATCCGCCGAGCTGGTCGCTTGTATATACTTTCCAATGTCTTGAAAGACTTGTGCTGGCTGGCTCGATGGGATTGGTTTGTCGCTGCTGTGGAGGTTGATACATTGCTTCTTTGATCTTTTATGTCTATACTTTATCTACCCCAACGTCTGACCGAGTCAGCTTCTTGTATATATCTTGTTGCTTTCGTCACAAAAAAAAATGATACGATGAGCTTTGCACATACACACTTGTCCAAAGGGCATTAAGCATTCATACATACTCCTCCGTAATGTCTCATCGTAGATCCGAATCAGGGTGGACTAGTAAACCGAAGTCTCAAGTACTCGCTCGCACTAACCGAGATGTAGAAGTCTTCCAAACAAGCAGTGCAACTCACCTAAAACCTGTATACTCCCAACATGAGCTCTGAATGATAAAACAGTTTACGCAGTTCCGAAACATGCCCATGAATCAAAAGTACATAGATACATCTGTAACTCGTTTCACAGGTCTAGGATTCTCCAAAAAGACCGAACGAAAAGATGCACAATCCCACCATCTACGTTGCACAGCAACCAGATAGACGAGGAGGCAGACTGAAAACCGCAGCTCGGCTCACATTCTTCCAAGGTCCGGACGGAATTGAGCACGACATGCTTTCTTTCCATTATCTTCGAGGCTTCTTCTGGATGAGAGGTGACTTCGAGTCCCTTCACAGCTCCCACTTTAAAGCAGTCTTAGGTTAAGGGCGATTCAAATATCCAACTCCTCTCCTTCTCTCTTTCACAACACAAGACACCGACACATAGCTCGGTTGGCGCAATGGTAGGTAGGTAGGTAGGTAGGTAGGCGTTTGAGCTTCGAGACACGCGTGGCTGTCTTAGGGTCACGGTAGATCAACACGTACAGATCTAACTTGGCCACAGTCATTCGCTGCCAATCGTGGACTTTAAAACACATAATGAAGTGCTGATGAGGCATTCTTGGGGAAGTCTTCGAGTTTCCTTTGCTGCAGCTGCTTCCTGGCCATTAATTACTTTTTGTGCTTCTGTGGGACAGGTTGGTGTATTAGGCGAAACAACGATGAGGTGGATGAAAGTGATTGCGGCGCGAGTGGCGCCACGAAAATCATCAATTTTCATATTCTGATGTCAGCCGGTTTTCGGTGTGGTTTTGGTTGAGTGGGGTTCTGTATTATCTTCTTCTAATTAATACTATGTTAACTCGTGATCTCGTTCTCGGGTCTTGCTCACTTGCTTGCTTGGAGGACGACTGTATGAATCTTAAGCAACTGCTCTTCTCTTTTATTCGCCTCGAAGGTAGAGATACCTGTCTATCACCCGTTTGCTTCCAATACTCCAGTCTGCGCGGGAGGTCTCTTTACGGACAAGAATAAGCATATCAGTACTTTATAGCCAAGGATGATATGCTAAACGAGTAATGACAAGATACAATGCGGGAGGACATGAGGAGTTGAGAGGCAATTAAATCTCGATTAAGAAGCAGAATAATGGTGAGGCGCTAAATGGTCTGGGAATTTTATTTCATTGATCATCGCAAAGTGTCGTGTATATAAGCATAAGTCATCACTCTGCGCATATTCCAATGAGCCCAACCAAATTACAACAGCTCAGTTCATCACTTCTCGCTCACACCCATCTACACCCAACTTGCCTCAATCTCAGCACTCGATCCCATTCCCTTCACAACTCCCCCTCCCCTCACAAAAACGCACCAAGCACCAATCCCACCGCACCCACCACCACCGGTGCCGCAGTCCTCATAGGCCCCGCCGCATTCGCACTACTACTCGGCGTGCCGACCACCTTCGCAGCCGCACTATCAATAGCGGCGACCTGATTCCTGACAGCGGTCTGCGCGCTCCCGGGGACACTTTTCGAGTACCAATCCGCGCGCGTCAGGTCGTCGTAGCGGAAGCCCGAGGCGTCGATGGAGGATTTGGCCGACGAGGGCGCCGCGCTGTAGATGGCGGACAGGGCGGACGTGTAGATGGGCGCGTTGGTCCAAGTTGATTGGACGGAGTTGAGGGCTGAGGCGAGGGAGGTGCTTGCTGCGGGGGCGATGTGTGGCGTGGAGGTTGGGTAGAAGGCTGATATTACGGAGGCGCTGGAGGCGTGTTAGATTTGCTTGTGGGTGGGATGTGATGAGGATGGAGAGATGTGTGAGGGTAGTAGGGAGGAAAGGAGGAAGGAGGAAGGGAGGATTCGAAGTGTGGGATCAAGACTTACACATTCAGGTCAGCAGCTGCAGCAAGGAAAGCACATAGTGCGAGGGAGGAAATAAGCGAAAGCTTCATGTTGCTCGAGTCTGTCCTGTGTAACTTGAATATTCGTTTTTCGACAATGTGGATTTGCTTATAGTTTTGTTCGAAATAAAGACTTGCAAGTATCAGAATTTCAAAAAGGGCGGAAAACAAAAATTTGAAGAGATCCAAGGACCTTATATATCGCTCCCAAGTTACCTACCTACCCGTACCTAGCAGAACCAACCCAGAACCAATATCAACTAAATGCTGTGCCACCGGCCACATGTACCCAGGAAGGACCACTCCGGACGAGAGACATCGAAATAGTTTCCGTCAGAGGCGAATCGGCACCGAGTCTCACCGTCTGACATACCCGGCCGGGTACCTACCTATCCATGTCCATGTCGAGGTTATCACTCGTATTATTTTCAGTTCTCCCTTGCCAGATTCCCCATCCACGATTTCCAGAACTTCATGGATTGCTTGGCCTGCGCTCCTCCAAGCTCTCGTCTGATCCAAACCTCGTCTCGCTAACGCTACGCCCCTCTTGTACGTGAACTCGCCTCCTCAAGCCCTTTAAATCCACACCAAGAAACACACCCTCTTTTCCTCTATTCCATATCCGTGACACCGAGTAAACCAGTTCGACTGGGCATCCAATAGTCTTCCCCACTAGAACCATCATATGGATAATCATTGGATTCTGATAGCTGCCATGATGCAGTGGCGGTTGTAGGGTGGAGTTTGGTGGTTGCTGAGTGAGTTGTGGTTATTTTCAAACATGAGAGAAAGGGGAAATGATCGACCAGCGGGTGAATTGGTGCCTGTTTTGGCGTTCGATGGCTTGGATGGGGAGAAAGCTTGTTTTTGGGGGGTGACCGAGGTTCCGAATGAACCTGGAATGAGGGGATACGTTAAGTAGGAAGGTCTCGTGATATCAAGTCCTGTGACTTTAAGTTGCATGATTTGAACAGAAAATAGGATGACATGGAATGAGATGACATGGGATGGTATGTGATGGGATGTGCGGATTACACTAAAATACGATCTTGGGACAGTGGTCTCCCTCTGAACTGAATTTTGTAATTCTTCACACCTGCTAAGTTCTTCACCTCCTCTTCAACTACAACACATTTCAGTCCCAACACCACATTCAGCACCCACCTCACGCTGTCGTCAGCACAGCAATAACGTAGTTCGCCAGCTCAAATCCAAACTTCCCATCAGCCCCAGCAGTAAGCACACTCTCAACTTTCTTTACGGCCTCAATAACTGTACCATTAACGAGGCGACTACTCTCGAGTCCGGCACCCCTGGATCCGGGAATCTCCTCCAGCACAGTCAACTTTGCCTTCGCGCCCGCACTCACGCCCTCAAAGCTAATGTTGAATGGAACTGGCGCCGTGGCGTTGTATGTCGCAACCTTGAAGATATATTGTGGTGCTGCGGCTGTGGAATTGGACGTTGTGCCTGCGACGAAGAAGGCGGGACCGAAGGCAACATCGGAAACGACGGGTACGGTTGAGGCGATGCGGTGCGCTGGGGCGGAGAAGAGCTCGATGCCACGGTAAGAGGTCGAGAGGACTGTTTGCGCGGGGTCGGCCGTGAAGGAGATGAGATCTGGCTGCGTGGGGATCAGTATTAATCTTGGCGTTCAAGGGGAGTCGGTAACTTACGCTCCATTCGTATGAGTCCAGGTTTTGGAGCATAGGCGCATATGCCAATCCTGCAATGACGTCGCCGTTCCTTTCGCATCCGATGGCGAAAATGGCCTCACTAACGGCTCCTACCCACATTGGATACGGGATTTTGGGTAATGCCCAGTTCGTGCCTGTAATTTGGTTGTGGAGGTTATACTGCACGTTTGCGTATTCACCGACGAATACCTTGTGCGTTCTTGGGACGTTGTCGAAGCGTTGGAAGGCGACATAGACAAAGTAATCGGGACGAGAGTAGATGTGGTAATCGGTTGCTGATCCTGCACCGACGGCTGTGAGATCTCCCGTCGAAGAGATGATGGTAATGTTTGGGTAGAGCGGGTGAATGGCGTTGTAGAACATGTTGAACCGGTAAGAGGCATAGGAGCTGGGTCCACCTTGGATGTTGTCTTCGTTGCCGATCTCGACGTAGTTGAGCTTCCATGGTTCTGGGTACCCGAGGGAGGCACGAAGGGAACCAAATGGAGTTGATTTATCGCCAAGAATGAATTCAAGCTCGTTGAGCGTGTCGGTCACATAAGGTGCGAGAGCAGCAGCACTAATGACCTGAATTGGGAAACATAAGTTAGCTTCTACATGTTATGCTTCGACGGAATAGATTGATGTGGAAGAAGCAGACTTTGTCGAGAAAAGCATGGAGGAACAGAACCAAAAGCACTTACATCGCTCCCTCCTAGATACATGCCCGCCCAAACAGCGAGCATTGGCTCCATATCCAAATCGGTGCACCACTGAGCGAGTTAGAACTATTCAGCAATCAAAGATTCGAGTCTTACATTGAAATACTCAATAAGACCAAGACCATCGGTATTCTGATAACTCCACGTACCAGGTCGGCCTGGGCGAGAGTTCAATGGACCAATTGTCTTATTCCATAACCAGGGATAATGAAATTTATCTCCTTCCCTATGACAGAATTAGCTGGTATTCTCGCTTACAGATGTAGTGACAAACAAGTTATTTCCACCAGGCATTCGGAAGAAACTTGGATTCAAACCCTTCATTGCCTTCATCAAATCTGGCCGCATGCCATTCTTTGTGTTCTTGTATGTTGGTGGAAAGAGGCTGATGAGATTGAAGTTCACAGCGCCGTGTCCACTGGCGAACTCGATCACCAAGCTGTTGTTGACATTTGGTGCGGCGAATCTGGGCTCCAGGGTGAACTTGTGCTCGGTCCAATTGTTAGATGAGCAGGAGGAAGAGACCTCCACGGAAGCATAGATCCGTGAATTCAGAGTGGATTGCAGCTTGACAGTGAATTTCCCACGGTAGGAACCCAATGCCCAGAAACTTCCAACGTAGGGCTGCGATTTCACACTGATACCCCAGTAGCCTGGATTTGAAATACCAATAGTTCGGGAGGAGATGTTTGCCGTTGGAGAGACATTGATTGACAAAGGAAGTGCTTCAGACAGAGGTACTGAAGTGTTTTGCAGAGTCAGTGTTGCGTTGCCGACTGCTGTCCATGGTGAGATAGTTGCGGGAAACTCGGTACTTCCTTGAAAAGCTCGGTTCTGGATCAATTCTGCATAGATACCTCCATCTCCAGAATGATTGATGTCTTCAAACATAGCACCATACATGAGTGGAGAAGAGACATTGCCACCACTGGCTGCGATGCTCAGATTGTACGCATTTGTAAGACTTCCAAAGATTGAAACTGCGACTAAAGAGAGAAACATCATGTCTGAGTATGGATGATTATCATTCCGAGACTAAAGACCAGAAAGAAATATATACATTTCAAAATCCCAAATACCATCTCGGTATCGGTACATCAGAAACCAAGCAACGTAGAGATCTACTATTTCGCACCTATTCACCCGAGATACGTACAGGAACAAGGTTGATATTGCGCTGCAGAGCCCCAGCAATTCGAGGATTGGAATGTCACGCCTTGGCTGTCATTGATGCGGGTGTTGGATGTATGCAAACGTATACGCAGGTACATATATATCCCTACCTAAAAGGTTAAATACGCCTGCCGATGGTAGTGGGTCACTATGCGGGGAAATCGACGAAGCCTTTTGCCCGTAGATATTCCACAATACACCGACCCGAGAGTGCTTGCTTGGTCACTCGAGGACTATCAGATCGGAATGGAGAAACTCTGATAGCCGAAGCCGGTACTATAACTTGGTGGTATGGGAGGAATGGATCCCAGTGACAACCAAATGACTGTGTGTGACCTGGAAGAATATATATCCCATCTTCGAAATCAAAGACCAACCAGAAGACTGTCTTAGTTCTGTCTCACAGATCAGTCGGTCCATCCTTTGCTACCTAGGTAGGTAATCAAGGAGCTCGAGGTATTCCAGGCTATCACCTGACATGGCCCCTCTTATATTAAAGACCTTTGATCACCCGAAGAAGCTTCATGTTTGTAGATGTGTCAAAGACTCATAAGTAAGGTTTCTAATTTTCTCTTCATTGGCAGCATCTAATGCATCTCAAGCTTCGGCTATTGTCTCACGACTCTGCAGAGAACAGACTCCACGTTGGACAATGCGACATGTGTGCCACAGCTTCTTTCCTTAGCATTGAAGTATTTTCCAGGATCACGACTGTAAGCAGAGCTCTTGACGATGAGCTTGAAGAAGAATCTGTTCAGTGACACTATAAGAGCTTTCGATTTGTTTGTTGTTGAAGGTTGAGAATTACTCTTGAATACCTTAGACGAGGAATCAAGATCGAGACAATTTTAGCGAGTGTCTTTGATGGTTTTCCTAGTTCTGCCCTGTGTTCTGACTGTTTCAGCTAGCTGCGGGCCGTGCCTGCCAACCGCAACCGCAGTTTGTACCGCAGCTCTCGCTCTTTCTCTCTCTGTCAGGGCAAAAAGGCCGAAAGAAGCTAGACTCCAACCCAAATTGGTCTTAGTGTTGGGCTGACTAGGCGGACTAGGCTGAATTGGTAATGACCCCCCCCCCCAGCTTCTCCATCCTCACTATCTAAAATCTGAATCCAAATCTGAATCCCCTCACTTTCTGCACTGCATCCCTCCATCATTCTACATTCTGCATTCTACCCTCTATTCACGATTTGTTTGCTTTGCTTTTGTTTGCGCATACCCTAGCATTGCATCTGTATTTCTTGTACGTATTAATGCTTTCTTTCCGTTCCTCATTTTTGTTTGCTGAAGACTAACAACTTGCTTTTTAGCTGCAGCCTCGCCCGTCGTCCAACTCATATTAGCGCTTCTTGAGTCAAGCCCTCAAAATTCCTTACCAATTGTCCTCGGTCAACCTACCTCGTCGTCTTCTTCCTACGTACGACTTGTTTTATCGAGCATTTGCAGATTCTCTCCCCAATTTGACATGTCCGCACGTTGAATTACGCCTCAGCCTTACCTACAACATCAATTCCAACGAGAAAACTCCATGACAGAACCTAACATCCGGGGATCGAACAAGTATCTCTATCAAACTATTGATCATGGCGCCATTTATCTCGCAATCGCCAATTCCAAGCACCCCTACCAGGCATAGTGCTTCTCGACCGGATGCAGAGCTTAATGACAGAATATTCCGTCTCTGCAGTGCTTGGCCTCTGGGGCTTCAGCCAAAAGAAGACCACTCGCCATCCAAAAGTCAAAGGACCAAGGAGGATGAGTGTCTATTCCTCATCAAGTGGTGTAGCCACAAGAAAGTCTTAGAAGCAGCCCTTGCAATCTTTACCGAAGAAGCAGAGGTCCTGTATTCCGGATGGGTTCGTAAGCCCAAAGCCGAACGAGGAGTCATTCCCAAGATTACGAGGAACATGCCAAAACCTGTTAGCAAGAAAGAAAGAATAGAACTTCTTGATTGCCTAATCGATCAACTCCAAAAACAGAAAAACATGCATCCGGCAAACGTACCAACACCGCGGTCCTCCAGGACTTTGAACGATCGTTTTCCCTTGACAACGCCCATCCCGTTCCCTTTGACTCCTCGTGTGGAGATCAAACGATCTCGGGAGGGGCTCTCGCCTGATCCAGCACCGGCGAAGAAAGCCAAAGCTGGTTCATCAGAATTCATGCCCCCTCCACCCTCGATTCTCTCCCGAATGGATGAATCACAAGGCTTCAATGCTAGTTTTGCATCTTATACATCTCGGAGCGCCAACACCAGTTTTGCCGCTTCGGAAACCTCCTCCGTATTCTCAAGACCACCTTCGTTTCTCAACTCGACTATGACTAGTACACAGGAAACCATTCCTGCAGACGACATCTCGCCTTATAAGACCCAAGAAAACGTGATTTTAGCAGAGGAGGATGAGTTGCCAGTTCTCAAGACCCACGAGCCAGCGTTCACGACTCTTCAAGACGACAAATATAAAAGCTCGGACTATGGGGCATCTAGTAGCTTCGAAAGAGCAGTATTGAATACTTCATTTGATGGTGATACTGGCAATGAAAGAGATAGTGACTCTGAAGGTCTTGTCAGTGAAAAGTTGTCCCAAAATCTAAGGGAAGTCAAAATCAACAATGCCATACTTGTTCCAAAAGCCATGTTGACCGAGTCTGAACGTGAATTTTTGGATGGCCTCGAAGGAATCTTCCGTAAGTTTGATGACATACTTAGCTATCAGCACTAATAAATCTGTAGCCGGAATACCTCTCTGTTTACAACGAGCATCAATCTACGTCACCTATGAGATCACGAGAGTCTTTTTGCATACAGGGGCATCGTTACAACATCTTGATGCTCCAATCAGCAAAGCTTTAGAAGATTACGAAACTCTGTGGGCATTTTTAAAATGCCTCCCACAATTACAGGGACTTTCATTCCCAGAGCGATGTGCAGGAGAAGTGTGGAAATTCGCTATTGAAAACTTACGCCGTGGAAGTCACTCTGTTGTTCTTGCTGGCCATCTTCTTCCTGGTACTGACACTGAGCCCAATTTCCGACTAAGATTGGATGCGATGAAAATTGATCACTCTCATCGTCTTGGACGTCGACTTGGCAATGATCGCTTCTTGGAGATATGTTTGCCGAGTTTGACTGACAGAAAGCTACCTAAGCCGGTATTGGACCTTGTTCGTGGCAGTGATATCTTCTATGACTGGCTTGTTGACACAGAACACTGTATACTAGGGAGAAAGTGGCAACCGTTCTACTCGAAACCGAAAGAACGCAAATCTAGGAAGAAGGATGCTAAGGATCTCGAGGCAGAAGCAACGTTTCGCCTCTATTTCTTTGCAGTGGATGGAAATAATTTCACAGATATTGGCCGAGCCACTACAGACCAAAGCATGTTGCCTATGTCAATTCCAACGTTGCTTAACGAAATAGTACGACCGATCAAACAGAACTCTGAGCAGAGTTATTTGAAGCTCTTTTCGCGAACGACTTTAGGTGCGTGGCCCTTTGCTATATTTCTTGTTTGTAGTACTAATTAAACTAGCTCTGTCCAGAAATCGTGATACTATTCTATTGACCAATGATCAGATCCGATTTCGCAAAGAAGACATCTTATGCAACAGAGAAGTCATGAACGATGGTGCTGGTCGAATATCACTGAATTTGGCGAACCAAGTCCGGCTGAAACTTGGACTTACATATCTTCCCAGCGCATTTCAAGGGAGACTCGGTGCTGCGAAAGGCTTATGGGTCGTCGACTCAACAACAGAAATTGGTGAAGACTGGATTGAAGTTTACCCCTCACAGCAGAAGTGGTCGCGGGATCATAAGCCTGGTGGAACTGGAGTTTCTGATGATTGGAGCCACCGCACTTTTGAGGTCCTGAAATGGTCTGGACCTTTGAAATCAGCCGATCTGAACACCCAGTTCTTACCACTACTGGTAGCTCAGTCTGTCAATGCGAGAACCATGAAATCATCCTTGGCGCAGATCCTCAAAGAAGGTCTTGCCAATGAGGTTACGGCATTAAGAGAGGCTTTTGAGCACCCCCAAGCTTTGCGGAAATGGGTTCGCGATATAAAGTCCAGCACATCAGAGCGCTTAAAATACGGTGCGATCCCATTTCGGGCGGGGATGCCAACTTCTACTGAGGAGCGAATCAACGTGATGCTTGATGCAGGTTTTAGTCCAAAAACGCTCAACTTCTTATACGAGCAAGCGAAAAACATCTTTCAGGGCCATTGTGATGTCCTGGAGAAGAAGCTTAATATTACTGTTGGCAAATCTGCATACGCATACATGGTCCCAGACTTCTGGGGTGTACTGGAACCGGATGAAGTATACATTGATTTCTCCAGCTTCACAGACAATGATGGCTTTACTGGCGCGTTTCTCCATGGGGATCTTCTCGTAGCCCGATCGCCGGCTCATTTTGTGAGCGACATTCAGAAGGTCAAATCAGTCGTCAAAGCTGAGCTCATGGGTCTGAAGGACGTTATCGTGTTCTCGACCAAGGGAAACCCATCACTTGCCTCGAAATTATCTGGTGGAGATTATGACGGAGACATTGCTTGGGTGTGTTGGGAAGACAGCATTGTGAATAACTTCACAACGGCAGATATACCACCTGCTGTTGATCTGGTGAAAGAGGGCTACATTCGGAAAGATTCTACAACATATAAAGAATTGGTGAAAGGATGTTCGAATCCTACTTCATTGTTTTTGAAAAAGGCCTTCGCATTTAATATGCGGCAAAGTATGCTTGGAATTTGCACAAACTACAAAGAGAAAGTCTGTTACACGCAGAAAAGCGTCGACACCTTCCAAACACGGTACCTAAGTCAGCTTCTCAGCGATCTTGTTGACGCGCCTAAGCAAGGATTCATCTTCGATGATGAAGCTTTTCAAAAGTTTAAGGACTTTATCAATGTCACGGTTGTTCTTCCGAAGTATATGAGTGGTGATCTAGACGGTCGTGTAGATCATATTCTTGACCATCTGATGGTGGTTGCCCGTCAGACAATCAAGGCAGCATTAAATCAATTTTGGCATAATTTCAAATCACCGGATTACTGGGACAAGGACCTCACCTTGTTGTACAACAATGCCACCGCACATGCTACCAATTCTAAGGAGTGGAAAGACCTACTCACACATCTACGCAAAGAATTGATGGTCATTAAAAATGAATGGGGAGTACAAGCCAATGTTGGCCCCAAGCAGAAAGAAAAGTTCCTCGCGGAGTTTCCATCCATTACTTGCGAGTTTTTCGATAAGTTCCATGCTATCCGGCCCCATGTGGATACCCCGTTCACACAAGCTCTTTGCCTGTCTTCTGGGGTTGGCGCCAATGAAGAACTTTCACCATGGTCGTTGCTGAAGGCATCCACATTCTTTTGCTTATATTCCAAGAACTACGTTCCAAATGTGGTGTGGTGGATTGCCGGCCGCCAGCTCCTAAAACTGAAAGCCGATGCTTGTCAGGATGGATTGCATCATGTCACTGCGCCTCATATGTACATTATCCAGAGGCCAGACAATGCGATCATCAGGAGGCTATTGAGTGATGGCCAAACGGTTGTTGAGGAGGAGAGCGGCAGTGTGAGGAATGTGGAGGAGTTGGAGGATTTGTATGATGAATAGGGAATAAATGGGAGGTTTTGCTGAGCGAGGTATTTATGAAATGGATGCACGGATGTGCTATGGATGGATATGATATGATACCTGGACTTGATGTTGGGCGTTATGTTGGGTTATAAATGAGTTTGGAGGTGGGATATCTCTTGAACTGTGGAAGATGGAATAATGGCTTCACTTCGGATGAATTGGATGAGTAACTGTAGATGTTAGATGACTGGATAATGTCGTTTACCTGGACCTAGGAACTGAATTCATGTGTTTGATGCAACTACTGCAGGCTTTTTTTCAATTTGCAGCTAATCTATTTACCTAAGGTGTCTACTCAACCAACCAAAAAAACGACATAACCGAAGTTCCTCCCCTCTCTCGTCGCCCTCCGCCTGCTCTCCTCTCTCAAAACTTCACCAGCAAACAAACAGCCTCGGGAGGGAAAAAAAAAAGGCCCAAAAAATTTAATCACAATGACAAGTTCAATGGAATCAAACCATCATGAACTTCAATCCAGTACACATATATTACTGGCGGTGCTGGGAATCGAACCCAGATTGAAACGGGTCAGCGTAGGAATTCAAACAGGCAGGAAGAGCTGCAATGAATAACCACAACGTCACGTGCTACCATTACACCACACCACCTGTTTTTGGGAGGGGTCTGTTTGTTTGTTTGTTTGTTTGTTGGGGATTTCTGGGGAAAGTGAGGTAATGAAGGAAAGGAATGGATTTTGGAGGACTTTCTACCTTGTGTGTGCTGTGGAGTGGAGTACACTGGAGTGGAGTCATATGGAAAATGTGTCAAGCGAGGGAATTGGGATGGAGGGGGAGGGGTGGGTGACGAGCATGAGGGATGAGGGATGAGTTACGTAAATTAGAGGAACAAGATAGTGGTTTGTATCTGGAAGGAGAGTGAGTACTTGATTTAGCAATTGTATAAAGAATGTGAGGTATAGATGTAGGCATGCGTGGATACTTTTTCGTGGACCATCAAAAACATTGCGCGATTTCGCGATTTTGGAGGATGCGAATGGAGATTTTCGTATTTTTCGAAAATATCTCATGATTGGTGCTGAGGATCAAAAGAAGCCGGTTCTTTCACTCATTTCAGCGAGCGCTCTCTGTCATTTAAGAAGGCGTTTGCTTAGTATTGTACGGTGATGGTAGTATGGATAGATGGATAGTTTTGTTTATCGGTATGTTATCTTGACTGGCTTTCAGGTATAACTCTATATGCGATGATTTCTAGTATGTTATAGAGTCTTCCAGATATATTGGTACTTGTTGCTTTTGAGATGCGGAATGAGGCTTTGCATTTGGACGGTAGTTAAAAGGTGGACAGGTTAAATATAAAATGTGTTAAGACTCTGTCGCAGATGGTAGAAGAGTTATGGCTTTGATGAATCTAATAGTGATCTGTAAAAAGAGATCTTCTACGAACGTGGTCGCTAATTCTGGATACTTGTGTAATTTCTCTTCTTCAATTGAGAATAAGATGACCAGAGTAATGTCTAAAGGTCCAATATCATAACGCATGCTCGCAGATAATGACCATAGCTCAGATTTTAACTCTACTAGCTTTTTATTCCCAGAGCGTCGAGAAGAAGCTGACAATAATGTCATTGGACATTTCCATCATTGCCTTTACGGCAAGCAAAAAAGCTAGACAGTAAATAAGCAACAATTGAAACTAGATTAACGCAAGGGAAATGAAATTGAGCTACGCCAAACGGCATTATGATGGCAACAGCCTATAAACAGAAACAAACATAGTGCTGTGCGAAATAGCGTTCAATAGCAGCACTTGCTCTGCTTGGTGAAGCCTCTGCCTTGTTACTTTGGAAAATTATTAAAGCATCTTTAGTCTACGAATGTTGTGGAGAGATATTTCGTAGCCAGCAGACAATACTCATGATCTATCCATTCCTAAACAAGTCCAACTTCTTCCTTTGGACTTTAAAATTGGCATGTTGGACTGGAAAATGCGTTCTACCATTTTGTTCGTCTTGGAGAAGGAGTGAATATTGCATTTGGAGATCAATATACCACCACAAAGACTGGTCGCTGAGATTGACTACATATGAAAAATAGTGCTTGAATTATGACAAATGTTTAAATTTAATGAGATTGTTGTTGTCGACTTGAAAGCAGCAGGACTCTGCCAAGATATTGAAGCAGTACGAGATACGGGTACAGTATTGGTTAACCGTTTTGGGACAAATTATCCGGTTATCGCATACCCAATCCAAACCAACTCTCAAAAAGTATCAGGTTCCATTGCAATCCAATAACAAGTACCCACCCGTATTCGTCGTATGCGGATCGGCCTCTGGGCCAATTCGATGCATAGGGCTTTATGCTGGAATTGGTATGCAACATGGCATGAAGCTGACACCAACATCCTATCTCCAAGCTTCTCGTCCAACACTAGCCACCCACTCTACTTCAACTTCAAATCCCGAGTCAGCATTAGCGGCAGAGATACTCCAGACTGCTCTTGATACGACGTTGGTCCGACCAACATGAGCTTGTCTCCCAATGCAGACATGCAGTCCTGCTTGAGGCTCTCGAATGAGGGGTTGACACAGTGGGGTGCTGTAGGTGTACAACAGTAAGTCTATGGTATAAAAGAGCTGCAAGTCTATAGCTCTAGACAAGAAGAGAGAACATATCCAGCATCCACTACTCACCAATTACACTCCATCTCAACAGCAGATAAGAATATGTATGTATACTCCTTGAATTCCTGTTTGGATCTACCATCGACTTCCAACACAGCTAACAATGGGTTCCCTCATCAGCAAGACCAAAGCCAAGTCCACCTCCACACCAGAAAAGAAAATGTCAGCCTTCACACACTTTGCGTCTGCGCAGACAGAGTTCAAGCCTCCTTTGATCGCCAACGAGAACGCATATCTCGGTGATGTTGCGTCGTCAGAGAAGAACGACCCAACTGCTCCCATCTCGGCCGGTTTCTACAGACTCGAGAAGGGAACACCTCTTGTTTACGAGTACACGTACCACGAGATGAAGATCATTGTGGATGGAGAGTTCGATATCAGTGATGAGACCGGACAGAAGGTTCATGCTGTCAAGGGTGATGTGTTTTATTGTGAGTGTGTTGGGGAGATTATTGAGAGATCATGCTGATGTTGGATAGTCCCAAAGGGAAGCATCATCACTTTCACTACTGAGAGCTTTGGATTGGGATTCTTTGTTGGACAACGCAAGGTATGTTTTTCAATGTTGCAATTGTTGCACAAGCTAATTGGTCATAGGAGGGAGCTGCATAAATGTAATTGGAATTAGGATTTGGAGTTTAGCAATATCAATGAATTATTTTTGACCCTCTATATTCTCACCTTTGCTCAAATGTGAATGTAATTGCAGTGATCATACCGTCGCCGTTCAATATGCACAATATTCTTCCTCCAAAGCGTACTCGAAACCTGCCTTTATTTTATTGTAAATTGAGCCTATTGGTTAGGTCTCCAGTTCACTGATAGAAGCTATACAGAACGCTTCCACATTTCATCACATTTCGATCCTCTCGCAAGTCATGCCCTATGGATGTGAAAATAGTTAAATTCGAATACCAATCAGCTTTAACACAAAAAGATTCTTGCTTCTCAATCAACATAATTCTGCTTCGTACAATCACCCCTCGAGCTCCATTTAACCCAGCATCAATAGCGGGGTCCTCTCCCCACTCTTGCATCCGGAATTACCCCGCCACCGGCACATTTTTCAAGAACAAAAAAAAATAAAAAAGTGCAAGACATTATTGCCTCAATATTCTTTTAAGGAAGAAAAATGCAAAAAGTTGTTTTTGTTTCCCTCAGGCGCGAGTCGAACGCTACATGTATCCGTTAGCGGATACCTGAGGAGGATATTGGGGTAACACATACCGCGACATTCCGGTGAGACTGATCAATTACAGCCGGACGCCATAAACCAACTAGACGACCGAGGGTGAATGTGTTTGTTGAAGCACATTCGAGCAGTTTGATTTATTACCAGCAGCTGCTTGGATTTGATCACGTGAAGCGCTGGCATCCAACTTGCATGTCCTTTCATCACTCTTAACACCACACTCTCCTTCATATATATATATTATAAGTGCGTTTATACAGCTAACTGAAAACTATTTCTTTCGGTTTACATAACCCAACTACTTGTTAGTTCTTACACAGGTAAAACACAAACAATGCATTGTGTCGGACAGGAACTCCAAGGACAACCGAGCTATCACGTTACCGCCTGGAACGCCACTTCCATTCCTCCACTTCTCATTACCTACCATTTATAGGTACTTTCTCTCCAAGTCTTTGATTTAAACCATTCTCAAACACCAAACATATAAAAAACAAAAAAGGCCATGAGCTCCCTTTTGGAAGCTAGAACTTCCAGCCTAGCATCAACAAGCGATGATTCGAACCCCGCAATAACAACACTCACTGCACTTCCAGCATCCAACTCTGGCACCAGCCTTCCAACCACGAATCCTCCAATATCAAACCATACTTCGAGCTTCCCAAAAACTCACAAGACATTCCCGCTTTTCCCTCGCTTTCCCGCTGAGATCCGTCTGAAGATCTTTGCCTTCGCATGCGCGGTTCCCCGTACTGTTGATATTTGGACAGATTTCAAGCGTTGCGAGGTCGACAATTCAATTTTTTACTGCCAAAGATACCTTGTCCTTCTAGCTCCACTACCGCCTCCCCACATCCTCGCTGCCTCTAAAGAATCTCGTGAGGAGGCTCTCAAGCACTACTCTCTCGAGTTTCGTACCCAAACCAACCCTGGTGCTGGACTCGCAGCTACCATGCCAGCTAAGTGGTACGTCAGCTGGGAACATGACATTCTCATGCCTATGGCCTATTGGAATCTGGTCTCGTTCTCGGATTTCATGCAAAGATGTATCAAGAATGGGGTCAAGAGGGTGGCACTTGATGTAAATGGAGTATTTTGGAAGGACAACCTGAGGTGTTACATCTTGGTAAAGGATGCGTGGGCTTTCAATGGAGTGCGGGAAGTGATTTTGTATGATGCTAAAGAGGATGACAATTGCAAGGGTGGCGAGTATTTGGATAAATTCCGTCGTCGTCACGGCAATACACGGCGAGTAATTAGTTTTGAGCCTGTAGAGAATCCTAGCGAGGAATTGGTTGGTGTTCAGAAGTTGCTGAACAGGTGTTTCGACCGCATCCAAGGTGTGCCGACTGGGGCTGAGACAGAGGTTGTTCTAAGTAGGAGCTATGTGGAAGACTTCTCGAGAACAGAAAAAAAGGTATTGGTTAGACCGGAGGTGAAGATGATGAAGTTGGTTTTCACGCGATCCGAAGCTGTGGTCATCGATTAGGTTATGGATGGTATCTTGGTAATATCACTTGGTGGTTGGTATATAGTATAATCGTGATCGTCCTATTGTATTAACCTAGATATCATTCAATAGATGCTAGAAGAGAGTTATCCTCTCCACTACCTACTGTTTCACGTCGATTGATGAAATTTCACCTCGAACCATATACTCGGCGTTATATACCTGCATATGGCACATCTGCTATTAACCTCAAATTTGTTGTCAACAACGACAGAGCTTTACAGCTAGAGCCAGGTTGTCTTTCTCTTGGTGTTATTCCATCATGAAATGTATGCTTCTCAAGCATATCTCAATCCTCAACATCTATTAAAACACTACCATTCATGACCCTGAACAACAAAACACCCAGACATAACCACCACATATGTTCAGCATTCTCGCAACTTCGGTCGATACAGACGAAACTCTGTTAGTCTTTGGGTATTTATAGACGACGCGAGCTTAGCCGAGAATTTCGCCTGCCTTCAAGTCCGAACTCGTTTGGTCATCACGGCCGCTTTCGGCTGTGGTCGTGATCATCCTGTTGGAATTTTGAATGGCTTGCTTGGTTGTGAGAGAGGACCGGGGAGGCGAGTGTGTGTTCGTCAAATTGAAGTTGGGGACGGGAAAGGGGAGGTATATACTCCTTGCTGCTCTGCAAGATCTGTTGGGCGTAGCTCGCACATTTTTGAACATGGATAATACTGTATAATGGAGATATTGATGATTGCCTGTGGCTGCCTAAGCGGACGCGAGATCTAGAGAGGGGAATGACAACCGAATCGCGATCTTCGGGTCTACAAGGACTGTTTCAATATAGGATTGTAACTGTAATGGGTTGGAGTTGACAGCAAATACGCCATTTAAAGGAGTTGGCAGCAATATGTTGCTCGAGGAGTTGACAACAGTCTTTTGTACCTAATCGACTATACATTCTCTATTAAAATATTGAAGACTAAGCGAGACAATACAAGTCGATCCAGAAGAAGTCACAAGTGTAGGTATTTAGAATATTTGCCATTTTGCATTTAGTATCTAGAACCATCTCCAACGAACACCCTCCATGCTCGGCTTTCTCACAGGAAATCCCATTGATGAGTTCGCAAAGTCGGCGAATGGGGTGCTTTTACTTGTTGTGTGTTGAGAAAATACGTTCTTGAATTAATACGGTGATGTAGAGATTATGAGATGAAAATGAAATCTGCGTAGCTTGTAAAGTGAAGGAAATGAGAATAATGTAATCTGAAACTTAGCCATACAATATCATCACATATAAATCAGATGATGATAAGATTTCATCCCAATCGACGTTCAAGAGGGGGCAAACCGAAAATCCCCTCGGCTAAAAAGTGACTCGAATGATAATGAACACCACTGTTTTTCATGGCAACTCGCATAAGTGAGGCTTCGAAATGGCGATTTATGTTTTTAGAAAAAAGACTCAACATCATTTTCATTTATCAAAAGACGATCAGGCTACACAATGATATCTGCGGTGGGTAGTTTCAGTGTAGCCAAGTACAGCCAGCCGTCAGGAGCATGTCTTTGTTGGCTATAGTGTATGTGAGACCCTGGACTATGACCTGTTAAGATGTTACTAAGATTCTATGCCTGTAGCCGAAAATATAGAGCCTGTTCTATGGTTGACTGTTGGCAAGGACCGTATTGGTAGCTGTGTTTGTTATAATGGGTTTAGACAGATGCGCGATTGATTGGTTTCGCTAGAGAAGGATGCTGAAAGACTTTGCTGCTTGTCGGTGATTTAGCTACAAGAATTTATACATGATATCTTTCTCAGTGAGAGGAGATGAAGTGGGTGGGCAGAAGATAGGGGAAAATATCGGGAAACACGAAATTCAGCAGCGAAGCACTTGTCTAGTCGCTAAGAATATCATGAGACACTCTTTATAGAAGAATATAGATTTAACTTTAGGCTCTCAGTATCTTATAGTCTGAATCTGCTACTCTGTAGATTCTGTTCATCCTTTGCCTGCATTGACTGAAATCACAAAATCTATCTATACCTCCCTACAGTAGAACCCACTCTCACCCAGCCTCTAGTCAACAACAAAAAATGCTAACAAATGCTACAAACTCAAATTCCCAACCTCACATGTTCTGCTTACCACCAATCCAAGTCAAACCATATCCTAAAGCCCATCTCTTCAGCTCCATGAAGAGATATATACAGACGTTTCACGTCCAAAGCAATCTCATACTCAAAGGAAAAGAAGAGGCAAGGGTTCCAACTGACAGACCATTGCTTAACACGAGTGCTCATGGCTGACCTGCCATTGAGAGATACATCGCTCACCACTCTCGTTGAGTATTCACCATTCCCCCTTGCACAAATTGAGTATCATGAGTATACATGCTACAATTAACATCTCTTGCTGATTTTGCACTACAACAATTGGACTATCTATTTACTGCAAGCTCCCCGCCATGGAACAAAGAAGGAATCGCCACTAGACAGGCACTTATACGCTGACCTACCAAGGAGGAGGAGACCCAGGATGAGATATCTGTGACTTTACTTCACGAAGTACGAGCAGACCACCACCTTAAATCTCGCCAATGACTTTTTTATCACAAAGAGTCCACAATCATACATACACACAGCTTACCTTGATCCTCAGTCTAAACTGCTTGAACTGAAGACTTATTTCACCTCCACTTCACACTTCCCAAGCCTACACCCACACCCACCACTCAAGTTCAGCTCGATCACATCACATCACATTACATCACACTTAGTCCCACTCAAGTTCAAATCTAAAGTGATGCTTGAATTAAAATCATTAACCATTCATTCTTATTCGTATCTTGGCGTAAATACTCCCATCGATGTAAGTACTAACTATCTAAAAACATAACACCACAAGCTAATAAACCACCCATTCGTTCATACGCTTGTCCACTCGCTGTGAAAAGCATGAACAAAACCGTCCCTCCCGTATCAGTATTCTTACAGTATTTACCACATCATATATACAATCTCCTCTCGTCGGCTCTTCTCCTATCTTCGCTGCTATATTCCCTCCTCGTCCCCAAGTCCACCCAAGAGCCAACGTCCTAATCATCAGCTCAAATGAACGAAAAACAAAATTACACCCAGCCAAGCTTAATCGAATCCAGCCCAAAAAAACACGCTAGATACCCCCCAAAATACCCCAAAGCCGAAAGCCACATATAACTGGGTATAGTACTGTACCGAATAAGTGGAAACTGGTGTCCAGTTCCGTCGTAAAATATGTGTGTGTGTGCGTATGCATCGCCAGCTTGCTGAATCGAGCTCGCGTTCCCCCAAACCCAAAACAAAAATCAAATCCAAATCTCGATATTTTCATGCTGTCGACCAAAATGTCGATCGAGAATCGTGCCCACCAGAAAATCCAAAATCGTGTATATCGAATAACCAAAACGCCAAAGTACCTTGTCCATCGCTTCAGATCGCGTAGTACTGTCTGGTATCATTTCCCCGCCCTTCCCAATTACCTCCCCAATATCCACCATTACCATTCCCTCTCCACCTCCTCCCATGTATCCCTCACTGGACTCTCATCCTCTGCAGAATAACCGGCACATCTGAGAAGTCAACTCCATATTCCACACTCTCCTTCATGCTCTTCCTCGTCGCATTCCCCATCTTCCCCGTCGTCCTCACGCCCGCGCTGCCTACAAGGCCCATGCCAGGTTCATATCCATACCCCAATCCACCAGAGAAGCGATCAAGAACCAGCATCTCACTCGTGGACGTCTTGCGCTGATGGATCGTCTCTGGCAGGTACTGTGGCTGCTGATACACTGGTTCTGTGTCGTAATACTCGGGCTCGGAGGCGTATTGTTGGATATTCTCCTTGTTGTGGTGTGAATAGTCTGCTGAGCCGTATGTGTGGTTATACTCGGGTTGGTTGTAGTACTGTTGATTCGAATTATTGTAGCCAGTATTGCTGCTCCAAGACGGCTGGTGCTGCTGAGATGTATCGAAACTCTTGCCACCGTGTAGCATGTGTGGTCGGCTGTATTCCATACTTGGTCTTCCGCTTCCACCTCTACTCAAACTCTCGCCGTGTGATCTAGCGTCCATACTTCGTCGACTCCTCAATTCATGTTGTTGAGAAGCTGGATGCTGAAAATCGGGTCGAGATGCCTGAGGGCGTGCCATTTCCATACTTGTTCGTGTCGATAGTGCCTCGCCAGCACTCTTCTTACGCTCTGCCCATGCTCCTGCTGTGTTCTTCCATACATCTGAGATGCTATCCTGTGGTGGGAAGGATGGAGCAGGAGGTTGAGGTGCTGTGCGATTAGGTGGAGGGGTTGGTAAGGACCTCTTGGCTATAGCTACTGCACCTTTTTGAGTCTGCATTGTGACTGGTGGTGCAGCTTTCGGTTTCTGGTATGCGAGACTAGGTTGATCTTGGATATGCTGAGTTCCATACGCTCCGTAGGATGGCAGAGATTCCCTTGAGAGAGCTTGCTGGAATGAGTAAGGTCTCCTACCATTGGCATGAGCTGAAGGTGGTCCCTTTGAACTTAAACGAGGCGCACTTCTGTTGTCACCAGACCATGGATTACTGTTTTTAATAGACTCGTAGCTTCTTCGAGGTCTGATAACCGTGGATGCATGGGACTCTTGGCTTGCCGTTCGAGACATGATAAACCGTTGAGCAGCATCTGCTTCGAACTGAGCAGTCATAGACTTGGCTTTGTCGTTTCCAGAAGAAGCATTATTCCTAGGAAGCGTACCAAGCGCAACATCATACGGTGATCTACCAAGAGAAGACGAAATGGCATCATAAGAGGTAATGTGAGCTTCAAATTCGGATTGCAAGTTTGCTCTACTGGTAGGAGCTGGGCTTGGATCACGAGAAGCAGGCCTTGAGAATGACTTTCTGGGAGTCCATCCTTGGGCTGGTCCAGGGCTTGGATCACGCGCCGCTGAAGCTTGGAATGAGTATCTTATAGGCTGTGCTTGTGGTGGGGGAGGAACTGGTTTATTAGTTTCTATTTCCTGGAACGACTTCCTTGGATTCCAGTCTTGAGCTGGGCCTGGGCTGGGAGCTCTAGAAAGGGGCTTTTGAAAAGAATCTCTTGCTCTTCGTGCTTGCAGGGGCTCAGGACTTGGGTCCCTAGTTTTGGTTTGCTGGAAAGACTTCCGAGGTGTTGGTTCCTGAGCAGAAACTTGAGTCTGAACCTTTGGAAGGGGAGTTGGCTCGTTACGAAATGATGGCAATGAGTTTCTATCCCGGCTTTGCTCGCGAGAAGCTGGCAACTGAACCGGTTTACTTGGCTTCCAATCTTCTGCTGGTGGAGGCATTGGACTTGATGCCTGAAATGTGTGTCGTTTATTGAAATCAGGTCGTGGAGCCCAGGATGTCGCTGAATCTTCCTGAATAGTCGGTTCAGTTGGAATGGCTGGCAATGCCCCTTGAAGTCTAGCAAAATTCAATTCATCTCTGACTTCTGCACTGCCAACAGAAAAGATAGTACCAAGAGTCTCCTTGCTTGCTGTTCGTCTCAGTTGCGTGGTGCCAGATGAGGTATTTGCGAAAGTATTTACCGGAAACGACTCGACACGCTCATCTAGTTGTCGGCGAATCTCGAAAGACGGGACTGGGATTCGTAGCACTTCACTAGGGGAGCGAAACGCCTGGACTGTGAAGACTGGCTCGGGTTGTGGTTGAAAAGATGAAGGACGGGATACTCTTTTCGTGAGCTTTTTTCGCTGCCAAATTGATGACGAAGCTGAAGATACAGACTTCTCTGATTCATCAGCACTACCATCACGAGCTTCTCGGACGTTCTTAACAACAACAGGCATGCTCTTCCTCTTGACCTCGTTTTTTGGAACTTGCAAGTGTGGTTGGGCTTGAATTGTCGCTTTTTCTACAGATTGTCGAAGAAGAGATGAAGAAGGCAATGGTGAGACCTGTTTCGTGGTTTCCAAAACCTTCTCGACAATCCTTTCAGTGGGTATTGCAGGAAGCGATCTTTTGCTACGGAGACTATCCTCTGGCCCGATTGACGAATTCACGGAGTAAGTGCTTGATGGTACCCGGACAAAAGTTTCGCGAATTGGCGTTGGCGGATCTTTGGGCGGAACTGCTGGGCCATCCTTTTTGAAAGATCTGGATGAGACTATAGAGCCATAACCACTGTCTGCTTTCGCTAAAGGCTTTGGATCTTTCTCGCGCGGACCCTTGGGTTTTAGGATAGGACCTCCTTCATACGTTGAATCGAAGGAGCGAGGCATTCGTGGAACCCCTTCTAAGTTTGGGGTATTTGGCTCAGGTGCAAACAAATCATCCTCAATCGCAGTATGCTTACTAGTTGATTCCAGCCGAGGCGATGGAAATGGCGAATTATCAAATGAAAAAGGACTCGATGCTATTTCTTGCTGATACTCATGTGCCAACTCTAGCGATTTTGTTGGAGAATGCGTGCTCTTGAACAAAATTTCTGTGGATTGAAAGTCAAATAGCGCGAATGAAGGGTCTGGAATGTCGATCGATAGGAATTCCGTGCTGGCGGTTTGTCGCAAGGGAGACTCGGAGCGAACAACCCATGGCGCTACCTTTCTCGCTTCAGCTGGTACTGACAGAGTATTACTTCGATGACTGAGACCATGACGCTGTTCCCTTTCAATACTTTTCCTCGGTTGTCCCGGAATCGTGTATTCATCCCCTCCGCCCAAGGAATGCGTCCTGCCATCTCGGGTAGAGGTTGGGCTTGCGGCGCCATTTGTGATTCTTAGAGATCCTAGTTTGAACGCTCCGATATGTCTGTAGTCTAAATCTGTTGGTGTCTCTGTGCGAGGTCCTGGTTCAGCAAATGCCGAATTCGGTCCAAATTCTGGAAGTCCAGTAGGTGGGAAATATTCATCATTTGTGGGGGGATAATAATGGCTTGGAAGCTCAACTGGCACCTGTATTTGCGATGGCAGCGAACGACGAGAATCTATTTCCACTGGCCTGGTAGCAATTCCATGTTGTAGCAAAGATCTCCTCCGTATCGGGCCATATCTCTCCACATCAGAACCTTTCACGGAGCCTGCAACTGATGTCCCATTGTCTGAAGGCTCATATATGGAATTCCTCCTCGATATTCCTTTAATTTCTAGGTGAGAAACCTGTTGTTGGAGGTACGGGGAGGGAAGTTCTGCGACGAGTGAAAGTCGATTCAATTGTTGTTCGTATTGCGCAGCTTGTGCTTGGTGGAACGACATCCGCGTCCGGAGTGTATGCCTGTTGAAAGTTAGTTAATTAGACAGCAGATCGCTTCGCACAGTTCTCCATACAGCTCCTCTGATATATCATATTGATGTTGCTCTACAGGTGCCACAGGAGGTTCAGTCACAAATGAAAACCCTCTTGCTCTTGGTACCGGTTGCCTCGACCATCTATGAGACGGTGCATTAACAGAACTTGGTTCAACAAACTCTGGCGCAAGCTCAGGATCTAATTCAGGCTCTCTCTCCTTTACTTTCTCGCTCCTCGAACGGAACAAACTCATTCGTCTCTTCTGAGTTGGTTCATCCTTTCGCTTTACTGGAACATCACCAGCTTCGCTTGGCAGATTACTGTCCCTCCTGTTCCTTGAAGCATGCTCATTATTGATCGATACTGAGTTTCGACGACTCGCTGGAGCTGATTTGGTGTTTAACAGATTAAGGTTCGAATTGTTGTTCGTTCTAGGTTTGGACAACTTTTTTGGGAGCTTTCGCGGTGCAGGTTCTGGGGCAGGTTCCAGCACAGGTTCATTCTCCGATTTCCGGGAGAATAATTTGGAGAACCTCATTACGACTTGTTGATTCCATCCATTTTCTTGCTCCAGGGTCCCAAATCTTCCTAAATGTCCAAAAAGAGAGGTGGTTGGGGAGGGGTTGCTTTGGCAGTGGGAAAGTGAGAAGACGATGAGACGAGAGTAGCTCGATATCCGTGACAATCAAGACTAGGATTTATTAGAGTTAGGTTGCAACTAGGATCTGAGGACCGGAAAGGCGAAGATCCAAATTAGTGCACCGGAACCGTGGCTTTGGTTGAACGTTTCAGGTTTTCTGTGTTGCCGGCCGCGGTTTGGACCTTGATTTCGTACCAAATCGTTTAACGACGAGATACTCAACTTGATGGAAAGACAATTGGACAGAGAGGGGTAAAGGATAGAGAAAGATAGAGGATAGGATGAGAGTGAAGAAAGAAAAGTCTCTCCTTACCCCGGCATCTGCCATAGACCGGAATAGTCTTTCTATTGAAAATGGTCAAAATGAGATGGCTTTCTGTATGTTTTGGATTATTTTCCGAATAGAGTCTCAGTCGTTGTCCGGTTGTCCATTGGCGCATTTCCAAGGTAAACATGGTCTAAGGGGCACTAAGGGGCCGTTCATGGATAGCACAAGGGTAGAACTAGCCAGTTGCAGCCAGCTGAAGGCGCGCATCCACATGATCGACAGAGAGGGCCGGTCGCATCAACATCAAGATTCGGATACGATGTGGCTGTTAGTGGGCTGTACTCCAAAGTATCGCTTCGCTACGCCACAGTGGCTGTCTTGAAAATAACCCATGGTATTAAATGGTATATTAAATGGTAAAATAGTATATTGGTTTTTCCGTCATGTTCAGATGACATTTCAAGATCAAGATCAAGAACTAGGAACTAGAACAAGAAAGAATAAAAGACGAATAAGAAGAATATCCAATCTTTGATCTTGGCGGGCACAGAAGATCCGGATGAACGATGAACGCATGGACAAGGTTAGCAAAGTCGCAAATAAGGAATTTGGAATTTTGGGACTTTGGCGGTTGAAAGCCCACTTCTGTTGCCCTCCACTTTTGATATCCCTCCATACCTCAATACCTAGGGAAGCTGAAGAGTGAAGGCTGAAGCGGACAGCGGTGAATAACCTGAGACTCGATAAGCCATGGATACCTTGTAGATCTGAATTGGAGAGAGAAGGGAAGCAGATTGGATTGCAGCTTGAGCGAACCGAGAAGCAATGAAGACCATTCACCATTATTGTGATTGCGTGGCAGGTAGCACAGCTTATGGTATTATAACTATCTGATATTACTGTTGTATGGACGTTAAGGCCAGACGTTGAACGCATACGCATGCGCATGAAGCAAGAAACAGAGACGAGAATCAGGATATGGGGGATGCTAGTCCACGGGCTACGATAACCCTGTACTTGGGTACGGTGCTCTTCGGCGAGCACGGCTGATCATAATGAAGTATTGGACTGGATCTGCAATCGTTTGAGATCTTGCGTGTGGTTGGTTTCGAACGAGCATTGTTTTCGTGAGAAGCCCAAACTTTGAACAGTCGGACGAGCTCGAGCTTTTCTTTCTTCTTGAGCTGATATGTTCCGTTCATTCGGGCCTTGGACAAAATTGAAACTGATATCCAACGTTGGATGAATTGCGGGACGAAAATGAGACGATTCGAGGCGTTTCTCGTGATCATGATCAGCCTCACTTCTTGATGTGGAAAATATTGATTCAACCATTTCGGGGATTGGAAGCAAGCCATGCAGTATTGGACAGGCAAGAAGTTCTTTTGTTCTGCAATGTTAGGCGGCTGATGGACTTGAAGGTTTCGAATGAAGTGGATGTATCTGAGATGAAGAAAGTGAATGTTGAGTTAGTGTCTCTCATTCAACAGACGCCGCTCAGGAGGTGTTAGAGAAAGTTGGTGGCCTCACTCAACCCAGAGTCTCAGTGCCATGCAGTAAGTGTTGCAAGTGTTGCCAGTCACGCAAAAATCGAGCTACTCCTGCGTGTTGATGTCTTACCTCACTCTTCATTGTTGACCTATCCCCCATTCCCCCATTGTCGTTCATCATACCACCTCCAGACTCCATCCTGCACATGCAAGAACGGACGTTGATACGGCCTACGAGTAGCGAAGCCCTACTATAGCTGTACTGATGTCGAGTATAGTATCACGAGATGCATTCTAGACCGATCTGCCAATGGAGATTCATGTTCGATGTCACGATACTTCACTCTTGGCGCTGTCAGTTCTCCATTGCAGGCCGGTTTGCCTCCGGACTCAATCCACGAACTGTTCGTTATCTCTGGCCGCTCAACTGCCCGCAAATCATTGGGTCGATTCAATCCAGACGGGCGGGGATGTCCTTCACACAAACCCAAAAATTTACTAATATCAAGAACATCAGGTGTGTAATAGGTGTATAGGCAAGAGAGAGAGGGGGTTGAGCTGCTGATGGATTGACATCACAGGTCAATGATTGAATTTGAAAAGAACACTTGAGGGTGTTTAAAGAGCTCTCAGGCGAGTCGTGTTTTATCTTTTCTCTAGACACGACACTACAGTACTGTACGGACCAGAAGATAGAAGATAGAAGATTGGTTAGAAGCTTACGAGGATCCTTAATCCTTACTTTGAAGCGATTTAACTTCAGGGACCATCGTCGCTAAAGGTTGGGGGGGGGGGGCTGACTTCGGGCACAGTCCCTTCTCTAGTCCTCTCTTGTCCTTCTCTTGTCCTTCTCTTGTCCTCTCCAGTCCTCCTCTCCAGTCCTTTCTCTAGTCTCCTCCACAATTTCCACCTGACAGACTGGGATGAATACCCAATCATAGAGATAACATTCACACCCTCCTCCTTCCCATCTGGACGTAACTCCGAGATATCGATAACAATACTATTTGGACGACACACTCTAGACTTCCTTCTATTGCAACTTCTGCAAGAAATCCTGCAAGAAACTGCTTTCAGACATTCTGTCAGGGTGCTCGTCAATGCCTCAATTTAAGAAATTGTCAAGATGGAAACCATAACAATACCATCCCCATCTGCCTTTCTAGCTTCGCCAGTCCTCAAGCCAAATCCCGAACCACCACCTCCTCCTAAGCGCAAAGCTACCACCAGTACAAAGGGTACGGTGACACCAAAGAAGTCAACGGGAGGAGTAAAGCCAAAGCAATCTAAAAGTCGCAATGGTATGTACTTTTTGTGTCCACTTGCCTTATCTTGACTATGATAAGGCATGATATTGCATTTGGTAGACATTAACTGATATGTCTGCAAAGGTTGTATTACGTGCAAGGCGAAACGATTAAAGTGCGATGAGACAAAGCCAAGCTGCCAACAGTGCCACAAGAGAAGTGTAACGTGTGGAGGATATAAGAAAGATTTCAAATGGAGGCCCTTCGAAGAGACGACATTCACAAATAAGGTTGTACCTCCGAGGTCAAAGCGAAGTACGTCCAGATACTCGGGTCTGAGAACTCTGCTAATGCATTATAGATTCTGTAGTGCTCAGTAGAGCCCCAGATCCTATTCCTGCTGCCAGTCCTTCCACCGATGGATCTTCAGCTTCCACACCAGGTGCAGAGGTCGAGCAGGATGCCTCCATGCAAGAGTCCTTCTTCCACGCAGCTGTCCCAACCCCGCCAGCTGCTGGCTTCTCTCCGATCAACTTCGCAGATATGCAGTTCGATCATGCGCCAATATTCGACATGAGTACACCACCATTCATGCGCGAACTGCCCAGACCAAGGTTTGAGCCAGATTCGGTGACCAGGAGTTTGAGTAGTTTATTTGATGACCCAAACCCCACACCACCACAAACGTCAAGGCCAAGTTTTTCGGGACAATCGCCGAGACTAATTGATTTGCTGTTACCAGGTTCCGAATTAAATGCAAGGCCAGGGACAGTTATCATACCTCCGGTTAGACTGCCGTCTCCTACCATGGAATTGTCGCCTATGATGCAACATAATTTCCTCCCGGATAATGAGCTGCCTCAGAAAGATTTGGAGGACGATGTTGAGGAGATCATACGAGATCCGTTGTCGTCCGATGCAGAAATGTGGATGATGAGGAGTCCTCTGAATGTATCGAGGTCAAGGACTACAACGCCAATTATTACCAAGAATAATCCATTCAGCAAGATTTACAGACAACCGGAAGTACAAGCTGGAAGTCCAGAAATGTTGATGTTACGGTTTGATAAGCAGACTTGTGGCATTCTATCTGTAAAAGATGGGCCAACAGAGAACCCCTGGAGAACACTAGTATGGCCTCTCGCAAGAGATTCACCTGCTCTATACCATGCAATAGCTTCCATGACTGCATTTCATACATCCAAAGAGAAGCCAGCTCTGAGAGTTGACGGGATGGAGCACATGAGACGAAGTATTCGTTCGCTGGCAACCGGCATTGAGAAGATGCGTACAGATACTGCTCTTGCGACCACTCTGGTTCTTGCATTCTCCGAGTCTTGGGACCAGCACATTTCCACTGGCATTGAGCATTTGAGAGGCGCGAGAATTCTGGTCAATCAGGCATTAATTTCTCACAAGAAGAGAAATCTGATAGGAGATGACCTGGCTCGCTTAAGATTTCTCTGTAATACTTGGGTATATATGGATGTCATAGCACGTCTGACTTCTGTTGACGAGGATGAGTCGAGCGACTTTGATCTTGTCATGGCACCTTTGAACTCACCTCTGCTATCAGGCAATACTCACGAGATTGATCCTCTGATGGGATGTGCATCTAGCTTATTCCCATTAATTGGGAAAGTAGCAAATTTATGCCGCAAGGTGAGAAAGGTCGATTCAAATTCTATTGCTATAATCAGTCAAGCTATTGAGTTAAAAGAGGCGATTGTTCAGTGGTCTCCTCCACCTCTACTGTTGATTGAAAGACCCGAAGACCCAACATCAGAAATCCAACATGCATTACAAACAGCCGAGGCATATAGGTATGCCACACTACTCTATCTTCATCAAGCTGTCCCAGAAATTCCTTCATGGAGCTCGGCGCAGTTGGCAAAGAAGGTTCTCGTGTATTTGGCGACAGTGCCTCTATCATCACGGCTGGTTATTGTGCAAATTTACCCGCTCCTGGCGGCCGGCTGCGAGGCACACGACAAGGAGGATCGACAATGGGTAGAAGAGAGATGGCAATCTATGGCAAGCAGAATGTGGATTGGCAATATCGATAGATGCTGGGAAGTCATGCAAGAAGTGTGGTCCAGACGAGATGAAGCAGAGGCTGTAAAGACGGCGATGGAGAAAGGCAAACAAAGGCCGGTGATCGAGCATTCTGAAAGCTCAAAGAGAAAATTTGAGGAAGAGCTGGCTATGGATGACATGTTCTCATTCTCGGACATGCTGAATGGTGGGTCGGCTAAGAAACAGAGAACGAGTTTCTCGGGATATGCTGCGGGAACAGGACAGCAACCGGAACGGAAACGAGTTCATGAGCCTATCGACGAAGAGATGGATAAAGATTTGACCGTCAGAGGGCGATTGCACTGGGTTGGCGTGATGAAAGATTGGGAATGGGAAAGTAAGTTGAGGTCTTCCATTTTGGGATCATATCTAATATCCGACAGTCCTGTTAGGATAAACCATTTCTCTAACGACTCCTTTTGCTGAAGAATCTTCTAAATCCTCCTTCTTGAGGACGCAATATGACACCGTTACTACACGTACCCGGCCTTCTGTACGTGTCTTCGATATCTCGAAGCCCCTCTCCGAAAGCTCCCCTCGACTTGAATGGCAATGGGACATCTGCATGTGCTCGCTCAGTCTCATGTACGCAAACTTGGTGTTGTCCTCGATCGTGCATATCTGGTCGTCTGTAAGTGTCCTCATTTTGTCGAAGTCCATGTCCAAATTCTCCTCTCTGAGATTCTTCTGGATGCAACCCGCCTACATGCCTACGCTCTTGCTCCTGCTCCCACGGCAGCGACACCCCTTGTACGCTCGACGCTGGTTGCCTATACCTATCCTCAATATCTCTGAGGCCTTGACCGAATGCCCCGGTCCTCATCCGTTCTGGCCATGAGCATCCTACACTCCCTAGCTCTTTCTCGTCAGCTCGAATCTGACAATGTGCACGCTCCAAGTCTTGTGCTTGGTCAAATGGCGACCTCAGGATCATAACTTGACATTGTTCCTGTGGTATGTTTTCGTGGAGCGTGGAACTCATCGAGAGATTCGATATCGAAAGTCGTCTCATTTCATCAGGAAGGCCATTCTCATCTCCTGGATATGCGTATGGGTGAGAGATTTGCTTCGCCATCTCGATCAGCTTTGGGGGACCGTTGGAAACAGGTGTTAAATCGAGCTGCTCTTTCTTGAGAGCGGACTTTGATTTGAAGCGAGAGAAGAAGCGCATGTTGGTTTGCGGATTTTTTGTTATGTGTTATGAAATGTCTTGCATTCGAAGCTTGCTCGGCGTAGCAGTTTAGCGGGTGTTTGGTATCGGAAAGCATGGTGTTTGGCGTTACCTTGTCCTCCTTTTGTCTCGTCCTCTTGGTTATGTTACGTCTCTCCTTCTGGAATTTGACACTTTGGCTTATGGATCGGTTTGGCGCTTCTGCTTTTGATCGGGGAAAGGAGAGGGGAAAGGGGGAAAGAGGTAGCAACATGGATTGGAGGGTACAGATTGGATGCCAAACAACCATTTCAACACAAAGTGTAGAGTACTGTGAACACTTTATATATCTAGCGATGTCCGTCTCGCTTACAGGGAGTAGCCCTCGGCTAGCGATGAATTCAATTAATTCAAGCCTTTTCAGGTAGACTCCACATGATGCCGCTCTTGCTCTTGCGTGCTTCGTTTCCGAGCGAAAGTATCGTCCGGTCCTTTTTGGTCTTGTCTGCAGTGTGTTGTGTGTGTGTTTTCCCATGCTAGATGTGGAGTCGGAATGGGATGATGGTTGGGTATCGGGTTTTTGGCGTGGCGTGGTTATACGATGTGCTGGGAGGGAGCTTGGGGCTTGGGGGAGCGTTTATGCCTCGCCTCGCTTCGTGTTTGCTGAGTGAGGTAGTGATAAATTGATGATGCGTCTCTGGGATTTGTGAAAGGATGGAATTCGAGACGGGGAACATCGATGGGATATGATGGGAAAGTTTGATGGCAGATTTATAGTTGTCGCTGGACTAACTGTGTGAAGGATGGGCTTGCTTTGCTATTGCTATTGCATATCCTTGATATCCACCAGATGAAAATGACTACACTTGTTTTCGGAAGCGTGAGGCCTGTTCACAGGTTTACATTTATTACATAGGCAGCTCTGCTCTACTACATGTAATCCAACGCAAAATTTTGGCTCACCTGATGAAAAGGAGTATGGTGAAGTGAGTATGGTAGTCAGTCATTCTGTTGTTGCCAAGTGGTGTGGCTGGCGGGAGGCGCGCTTAGAGTTTTGTCCTGTGTTTGCATATGGATGGAGATGGAGATCATATTGGGTGATCGGAGGAAATATTTGGTCGAAATTGAAAGAAACAGGGATGATGGGAACTAAGAATCCAGGCATATGGTGATCTTGACTCGTGGGAGGCGATGGAGCATCCATGTTGGTGTTTGGGAGTGATGAGGGCAAGGTCGTGGAAGTTTAGCGAACGGGAAGGGAGCGGAGCGGAGACAGGCGGGAATAGACAATGGAGAGTGGACGGGAGAGGTGTGGTGTCATGTGACTGACATACCGCTCCGTTTCATTACTTGATCTTATCACATGACTTTGGTCCTGCTCAGCGGGAACTAAAATAAAGAAGACTTGGCAAACGGTTACAACTACCTCACCATCAAGTTTATCCTTCTCAATTACTTTTTATTCTTTATCTTCACTTCTCAACATGGAAATCCTGCAACCCACAAGCAGTGATAGTGGCGCTGCTCACGGCCAGCTGAGTGGAGCAACATGGGTGGGCGATCGAGCATCGCCAGCCAAGCTGATCGCAATAAGTTGGGGGCCGGATTCGACGTGGTCTCTCAGCTCAAATTTGCATGCTCAAGCTATAGTTGTGTCGTCAAACCTCAAGGTTCTGTTGACATTTGGCTGAGCCTGCAATTGAAACATTCAATGCTAGATGGATGAACAAAATGTCTCGCTGGATCCTATACCCATCGAAGGTGGAACAGATGAGGCTCTGGCTAAGCCTGACAAGACCATCATAGATGCAAAGGAGCCAGAGCCCGTTCCTGTACTCATCAAGTCACCAACAGACAAGAAAGAACCTCTAAAATTTAAAGATGCCGTCGGGAGAAAGTTCATATTTCCTTTTGAGATGGCTTCAACATGGAAGGTAAGTAGCTCCTGATGACCACAATCCGTGAGATTCTAACACCATTAGGGAGTCCATGAACTTATTAATTCGGCCTTTTTGCATGTGGATGTCATAGGTCTTCATGTTACTGAAGGTCATTACGACCTTATAGGTCCTAGCGGCGAGATCATTCTTCCTATGATCTGGGAGTCAGTCATCCAGCCCGGGTGGTCTATCACTATGCATATGTGGCCATTGCCAGAACCACCACGCCCAAGACCACCACCACACATGATGAGACCACCTGGTATGCCACCACCACCACCAGGAATGAGACCTCCAGGTATGAGGGCGCAAGTGCCACCAGGATTGTCAGAGCCCCCAGAGATACCACCAATAATGACTCATCAAGTCGCTCGCCCATCCAAACGTAGTCGGAAACGGCCTTTGAATATTACTGATCCTTTCAAACTTATCACAGCATCTGAGCCTCGAGTTATTAATTTTCCAAATTGCGCAGAGTTTGAGGGTGATAACTCGATTCATCTCGTCCTTCTGCCTTTCAAATTTACAGAACCAGTTGACGCGAAGACATGTGTTATCAAGTGCAAGCTAAATCCTCCTGTCGGTGATGATGGCACAACGACAGGATCGATCGACTTCCGCAAGATGGGATTCTTTCAGCCCGTGCAAGAGGGCCTCCAATTTGAGCAGATAAAGGATACACACGATTTGCTGGAGATCAGCTGTCAGATTACATTATATTTCAGGAATGAATTCTACTTTGCTATTCTGGTGCAGCGTCGACGTACTGAGTCGACGGTGGAGTTTATATTTGATATGGAGGTCAGGAGTTCAGACTCCGAAGAATTTCTTGAGGCGAATTATACTCAAGTAACCGCTCAAGTAGACTCGGAACACCAAGATGGTGCCACTCCTTTTGTATGGTCTTTGACTCATCAATGGGAAGCAGGTCTTGATTTACTCCTTCAACAACCAGAGGTTCTACATAATCAGCAAGATTTCCGTGGCCAGTCTGTTTTATCCTGGGCTGCAAGATATGGCCATCGACGAACAATTGAGATCTTGCTGGTTCAGCACAGTGAATCGGCTGATCAGGAAGATCGGTCTGGGAAAACGCCACTGTGCTGGGCAGCCGAAGAGGGCCATCTCGAAATTGTAAAACTGCTGATGTCCAGAGCCCCAGTCATTGATCCCAATCATAGGGATGATGAAGGACGAGGACCAATATCATGGGCAGCTGAGAAAGAACATGTTGATATTATCGAGTACTTGCTGAAGCAAGAAAAGCAAGTTGATGCCGACTACGCCGACAATCATGGCAAGACTCCACTGTCATGGGCCGTCGATAATAGGTGTTATGATGCCATCATAGCTTTGCTTGCCTATAGTCGTGCTCGATGGCGTGAGGGGCAAACATGTCTTGTCGTCGAAAATGACGAGGAGGTCTCTCCTATGAGGCTAGCCGCTACCATGGATGACCAGAAGTCTCTTTGTCTTTTGATTGAGGAGCATATCAAGCAATCTCAAGCATCTACATATGTAACACTTACAAGGCATGAAGGATATAAAGTGGAAGCTTTCTACTTGCACGAAGGGGCAGAAACTGGATGGCCAGATGTCATAGAGTTCCTGCTGAAGCAGCCAACTGTCACAGTCGACATGCTAGATTTGGAGCAAGAGCGGACACCACTCTGCTCGGCGGCTGAGCACGGAAATCTAGAATCTGTCATGGTTTTGCTTGAAGCAAAAGCGAATCACAATTTCGTGACTAGAACGACGAGGGATACTCCACTTGGGTTTGCAATCCGAAGTGGAGAAAAAGATGTGGTCAAGGCTTTGATAGATGCAGGAGTGGAAAATGTGATTAGTTTGACGAATGCAAAGGGAGAAACCCCAAGGGTTCTGGCTCAGCGCAACCCAGAGATATTCAGCATGATTGCGGCTGTGGATGTGGGAGGAAAGCTTTCGGACCAGAGGGAATTACGCCCTCTTGTCGATCACGAATTTACGGCGACAATTGTTGAGATTGGTATTGATGGTGGTATCCAGGACCTCGAGGTCACTGAGGTTCGCGTGGATGAGCTACTAGCAAAACCCCGCTATCCTTTTCGAGGGCAGTGGGATCCTGATGATTCAGATATTATGCCATCGTTAAGGTGGCTACATCTTCCAGCGAATAATGCGAGTCTTGCTTCTTATTCCGTCACGGTTGCTATGCTAACACTTCTAGATGCGATGGGTTGAGGTAAGCATTATTGATTGCTGTTTTGTGATTGAAACTAATAAAGAGTCGTTTATCAGTGTTTAGTCACGAAACTTTACAATGATGATTTAGCTTTAGCATACAATGTGCTAGAGTCTGAGCGATGGGTAAAGAGACAACATCACGGAGCAGGTCATGTTCACCATGCACGGTTCATGAGACCACATTGTCAATCGTTTCCTGCAGTCGTTTCTGGTGCGTTATACTTCGTGACACTAGTCGAGTACCACTGACTGTGACTGGTAGCGTCCTCTGATGAACATCATAGCAATATCGTGTTGTTTGTAAGTCTATATCTTCAGATATCAAGTCAATCCCTTACTAAGCTATAGATGCCATTTCTTCATTGGGATGTAGATGCATGGCGTAGCGCACGGCAAAAAGTCGCTCGAGAACCTACCAAACTTGATGATGCTGCATGGGACAGTGAGAAGCGACTCATGAACTCTTACCTAGCCAACGTACACCCTCCATTGCATTTGCGTCGAACCCTCGATCAATATTATTATCACACTCTTTCAAACACTGACAAGCGAGATAGCGATCAAGTTGTCACACGATATCAGACCAACAATCACTTACAGCCCGGCGTCATTACAATGGTCGATCAACTCTGGCTGTGGGTGCTGGAGGGTGTGGATGGTCAGCCTGACACTGTTATTAGTTGCTTCCCACAAGTTGGGAATGCTGATCCTGCCAAAGCTGGTACTGTCAGAGATCTTGATCCAGAAAGTCGGACCAACGTCTTAGAGCGTGTCAAGCATCATTTATTGGCCGAGCCGTACTCCATCGAGGGAGCGTCTGATTTGGCGGGACTGATAGCGACTACGTGCTCTAGAATCTACTTTGATCCAGGGAGTACCTTGACGGTAACTAGTGGTAGAGACATATGGGGTTTACAGTTTTCCGAGTTATACCAAACTGAAATCAGTGACATTGTAAGTAAAAGGGTATAATCATACAGCAATTACTAACCTCTCAAGGCCGAAGAAGAAGCCAATCGCTTCGAAGAATTCACTCTCACCAAAGAGAACCAAGTAGCCGACATCAAAACGGAAATTAACCTCCTCTCACGCATCAAAGACATCCTTGATGAGCTTAACATAATGGATATGCTCTTTGATGACCAGCGCAAAGTACTCCGCTTAATGGACGACATCATTCGCTCCAGGGCTGTATCCCAGCTTAAAGAAACGCCCAGCAACCCTCGCTCGCGCGGACGCTCACTAATCAGTGATGGAAGTGTAAGTCGGAGGTCGAGTGTAGGCACATTGGCACGTGATCGGTCCGATGCTGGGACGGTGCAAAGTAGAAGTAATAGCGACAGCTCATCGGTTGTAGCTGAGACGCCTGTCAATAGGGTTACACGGCCCATCTGGGGCAGTCGAGACGATCATGCGGATTTCAGCTTGCCGCTTGCGATGGTGAAGCTTAATATTGGGGAAGTGAGGGCTATGATTGAAAGGGCGGAGAAGGCTAAAGAGGCTGTGGGTGTGATGTCTCTGTCAATATTAGAATGCTGCTAACGAATGCTATTAGCTTACGTTCCTGGTGGATCTGAAGCAGAAGCAGAACGATGTGATTGATTCCAAGACATCACTCGAGCAGGGAAGAATCGTGTTGGTGTTCACTATTACGACTATTATTTTTGTAAGCTCCCCTCGTATCCATCTGGAGTCTAAATCTAACCCACATAGCTTCCCGTATCTTTCATGACCAGTTTTTTTACGATTAATATCACCGAATTCAAGAAAAACGCAGATGGGAATCTTGGGTTAGGCTATGTCTCTTACATCATTTGTAAGTTATCTCATATTTCACAACACCAGCCTGCACCATTTCACAACCTCCCTCTCTCCATGATATCTTTGTGATGATGCTAACCTAACGATACAGTTCCAATCTCAACAGTCATCTCCGCCACGCTCATCTGGATAGCGTTCAACTACAGCACGTTGCCAAATGCGTGGCAGCGCGTGAGGAACATCGTAGAGAGGATATGGAATCCGCTTCCACCACCGGCGGGGATGGTAGACCGAGTCATTGTAGCGCGGGATGCGAGGAGCTTGAGGAGAAGTGAGGATATGCGGCTGCCTGTTTGAAATGGGTGGTGGAGAAGGGGTGGAGTGAAGATGGTGGTGGTGGATAGGTATGGGTATGAATGGTAGTGATGATTAATTGAACAGGAGGTACTATTGTGGATGAATATACGAGAAAAGAATAATGACACCAAGCGCAGTCTAGGTTAGGTAATGGTAGATGTCAAAAGGAGGGATTTGGCTGCTTCCTGAGAAACGATATATAAAGATGATATAATCCCTAGTTCAAGCTTATCTGTTTAGAGCACGGGTTGCCGATGACTTTACTCTACAAGTGGCAATACACAGAATAAATACGTATCCTCAACTGAGGCAGGACATACACTCTATGCAACCAACCAATCAATTAATACCTACCTACATACATGCCTATTCTAATTCCAGAACACATTTCATTTCCCACCCAAAGTAGGTAGGAGCAGAGGTGCAGACAGAGGTGTAGCAGAACCTCTCTCTCACACACACACACACACACACACACACAAACACACAATGAAATTATGGGAATCGCTATGCAAGCAAGCAAGGAAGTCAATCGATCAATCAATCGACCAGTCACTTGTAGTGCTCTTCTTCCTGAGATATTCACGCGAATAAAGCTCACTCACTCGCTTACTGATCAGCAATACCTACCTACCTATCTATCTATCTATCTATCCACCTACAGTGGGGTGCAAAAAGTTTGACCACCCCTCCCCCCTTGTAACTTTTATGCCAAGATTCAATTACTACTTTCGGTAGTAATACGCACGCTGCCTTATAGCATTACTATTAACTCATATAACCTCCTAGTCAGGAGTTAGATGTATAATACAATCCTTAGTAATTTTCGTAGATTATATAAATATACTATTAAAGATAATTAATCTTAGAGATCTACGAGTATATTTAGCGCTTAATTGTTTCCTACGAGTTGTAGTATTACTTTTAGACAGAATATATTTCTTTAAAGCAGCGTATATATTACTACCAAAAGTAGTAATTTACTCTTGGCATAAAAGTTACAAGGGGGAAGGGGTGGTCAAACTTTTTGCACCCCACTGTACTTATATGCTTACATGCTTACATGCACAGCGTACGAAGATGATTATCATTTCTTTCGTTGCCCTTTCTCGTTCGTCTTTGTGTTGATTCTCATACGCTGATTCACTGGTGCTGTGTATTGCTCTTGAAATGTCCCATTCATGCTCCTGCTTGCCTACCTACCTTCTACCTATATTGCATCTACGCAGATTACGTTTATACATGACCACGTCATAGGGATTCACGGTCTCAAGGAATCACATACACATCAAATACATCACTTATGTCACTCATCAATCAAAGAGGAACAAATGTTGAGTTGCCAAGGCAATGTAAATTCTACACATATGGTATACAATGCCCCCGCTAAGGTTCAGACTCCGAATCCAAGCCGACCTCTGATAGACCTATCAGCCGAAGCTATTCTTGAACGCCGTACTCCCTCCTCTCCAAGACATCCCTCCGGGGTACATCGAGAGACTTTTGACCTTTCCCAGACCAACCCACACCCGATGCTTTCGAAGTAAAACAAACCGCCTTCCCCGATACCTCCCTCACTTTAAGCAAGTCTTCGATCGCCTGCCTGACCTCCATTACCGCGTCCGGTTCTGGTGCCATCAGTTTCTGTTCTCTCTCTTTCTCGATCGTACGGATAGCCCACGCTAACGTCATGAGCGCATAGGCACTCGGTCCCTCCGTGCTACCCAAACGATCCGCATCCGTGGAGGAAAGACAGGCGGGAAGCTGCTGTTCAAACGCTGACCGCATTGCCACCATCGTCGCATCCATTAAAGGACGCGCCAAATTGGGGCTGCAGGCTAGCAGTCGTCTCAGGAAGCTGATCCGCACACTGTATTTCACCTTGGAATTGTTCGTCGTGGTTGACGAAGGAACTGAAGAAGTCATCAACGTAATCGGACTGGTGGCTATCCACATTACCAAGGTCAAGACTGAACTGGTCGAGGATAGGGGCGATCTCGTTGTTAAACAAGAGATTATCTGACTCAGAGGTTTGAGGATTTTCGAAGTAACTTGCGAAGTCATCGATAGGAAGAAAGTCATTGCCAGGATTTGAGAGATGATGGCTGAATGCGTCCAGGGTCGTTGTTCCTCCAATTGACACTGCAGGTCACACAACAACGCAGCAGGATGTTGTGTCAAATTGGAAGAACTGACGTTGGACGATTCATCAACAGCTCGGATCTCGGGTGAGAGTGAGGCAGGGTTGACAGTCTGTGGGAGTGGGTTCATAATAGATTGGGTGGATATTGGTCGTTCGACTCCACTGGCGGAACCAAAGAGGTCTTGTGAGAAAGTAATGGGTGAAGCTTGTTGGAATACATCGGCACTATGAAGATGTGAGTGTGTGTTGATGATTGCACTGGGAAGTGGAGCATACCCTGCTGGGGTGGATGGCTGAGATCCGTGGAAGACCTTCATGTTGCTTCCAGCGCCAAGTTTATCTAATTGGGCTTGAAGAAGGGCATTATGCGCCTCGGCGTTAGCCAAGCGCATTTGGAGATCCGCGTTTTGTCTTTCGATATCGTGTTTCTCAGCTTCAAGGGCCTCGACCTCTTGACGCTTTCGTTCCCTCGATGATTGAGCAGCGCGACGGTTTCGGAGTACACGCTCTACGCGACGTTGCTCCTTCTCATCTTCGGTCTTTGCTCGCTTTCTAGGTAGAGGGTTAGCCGATCAATCGACAATAGTAAACCTTTTGTCGAGTATGTACCTTGGGGGTAGGTTTGTCTTGGGTTCTGGGAGTTGTTGTCCCCAAGACTTCCTCTTCTTTACTGGTTTCTTCTCTGACGAAGGTGCCGGTGTGCCAGCGACCGAATCGCCAAACATGCTATCATCGTCGTATGATCGAGGAGTCATTACATCTTGGGGAGTAACGTCGTTGAAGAGTGGTGGGTAAGTAGTGCCAGGTGTCGAGACGAAAGAGTCTGCGAGGCTTTCAACTGGCGAGTTCTCAAACTTGAGGTTGGTGGGGTCCATATTGAATGATTGTTGCGATTAAGCTGATATGGATAGTATGAAGGGGGATATGGATCTGTGGTTGAACGTGCTCCTAAGTGTGCGCACTGGAGGTATGCATATCCAAGGTGGAGTGCGAGGACACTCTGGCCCTTGATGGGAAGGATGACACTATGACTGGTAGGCAGACGCTTGGCTTGGAGGAAACCCAATCAAGAGTCCTGTTTGGATGGAAGCCTTGAGGAAGGCTGTGCTGGTCGGATCTCTGTGCTGTTCGGGAGAGGAGAGATGATGATGGTGGTGGAAGATGAGGTGGATTGTCGAGGGATGAAGGTGGCCTTTATGAAAGAACAGAGTGTCCTCACGAGGGAAGTGGTCCGCACGTGATACGGGTGATGCTAGTCCTAATTAGGACTCGGCCGTGCCAAATTTAGCCTGTTCCAGAGTTGGAGGGAGGAACATTCAAGACATTCAGACATTCAGAGAGAGAGACTGAGACTTGCTTCTCTCAAATGGCTCCACCATTTCGTGATCCCCGTCACACCCTTGTCTTACCCTTGCTGTGGCCCCTTGCTTATCGATTTGGGGGGGACTTATGGAACTTTCAAGAAAGAAAGAAATATCTGGATATCCTAGTTACTCAGAATAAACTTGTAACTTGCACATTTCACTAGAACTATACGATTTGAAGTTAAGCGAGATCTATGTCATGTCATATCATATCATAGTGGTAGTAAACAATCTTCAGTTTTTATATTCTTATAATGTGAATCAAATCAAAGGAAATAGATTTAGACTCGTAAACTCACCATCAATACCATACCTCAAGTCGTAACGAAAGCTTCAGCAGCTTCACCAGCCAGCCAGCCAGCCAGCCAGCCAGCCTCCTTCCTTCGTTCCGCAGCCTCCGCAAGCCAAGGAGGGACGATCCATATTCGGACCCGGTTCCACCATGATCCACCATTCGCACGCACACCACAAGCACACACCACAAGCATAGCCAGTGTCACCCACAGGCCACGCCACAGACCACAATGAAATTCATAAAATCATCCACAAATTAATCCATTCCAAGGATTGCTTTTTGGCTGGCTGGCTGGAAGAGAATGGTATGGAACGAACAATTGAATCATTCAATAGGCAAGGCAAGGAAAAGAAAAAGGCAAGGCAGGATAAGACAAGCCGTTTCACACGAATTGATCCACCTTCTTCCTGTATGTACTGTACTTTGTATGTACATGCCACACACCCACACACACACACACACACACACATACGGAGTTATCCAAAATAGGGGGCTCTCGTCTTCCTCCTTTCTTGGCCCCTATTGATGATCCTGGAGGGCTTGAGGAGGCGTCGTGCGTGCAGGCGTGCGTGCGACAAGTGTGTGAGACCCATCTCTCTCTTGTGCGGTATCTTGGATCCCAGGGTGGCTCATGGAGTCAGTCAGTCATGGCACTTTCGCTCCGTTCCGGGAGATTTAATTGCGAATATATGAAATTTCCCCGCGTTTTGTCCTGAGCAGATCCCCTGCTGGTCCTGGTCCTGGTCCTGGTCATGGTCATCACACGTTCAATCTATCTCAATCGAGGGCAATATCAAAGTACTTCCGTAGAAATGAAGTTGTATCTTCCGTTCATGAATGTTGTAGAATACAGTGGAATAACCATTCCAACTACCGTACCATAATGCAAGGCACTCACTCACTCACTCACCCACTCACTGACCCACCCAGCTGCACTTATCAGCATCTTCTTACTCCTGACTCAGCCATGCACCACGCCCCTATCCCACACATCTCGTTCGCCAATCGTGATCCTTATCAACCCAGGTACCTCCCGAAAAAGTAAGAAACAAAAAGAACCTGACGATACTTCAGCAGCAGCACTAACAACAGTAGTAGGTACTAACATCAGTACAAGCAAGCATCAGTACACTACTGTAGGTACAGTACCTAGTAACAACCATTCTCCTTGTCGTCAAAGTGCCAACAAACTCTCAACGCTCAGCTCGAGCACATAAAAGAAACAATGCTCTATCAAATCACAACGCGATTGAAACCTCACCGCCACCATCCATATGCATGCATGTACCTCCGTATGCAACACTGAGAGAGTTCAGTCGAACATCTCGCTCTCACATTCGTTTCAACTTCTCAACAAATTTCATCTCACGACTCACGAAGTTCGTCTCGTGCCTGTTACAATGCCGTCTGATGTTTTCGCCAAATAAAGTATTTACTTGTACCCACATGATTTTACATACACCTTTTTGCCCCAATTAATTATTAACTTTCGTACCTACCTACATTATTCCCGTTATCTCTTTCCATTTCTTCTTTCTCCCTACTCGTGACACTTGACTTCATGCACAGCAAGCGAACCGACCGACCGACTGACCTTCCGCACACATCCAGATTCTCCGAGCCGGAAAATCAACCTGCAGCACCTCGTCAAGCAAATTCAACCACCTTCTCCCTCCGTCGTCGCACATCCATGCCTCCATACCTACCTACCACTTACATCCAAGGTACCTACCTACCGTACCTACCCAAATCATGTATGTGCGTGTGATCACTCCCTCGCTTCCCCACAATCGACGACGACCAAGATCCCAATCTAGCAAGCGGAATGGAGAAGCCCCAATTCACGACACACAAGGTAGGTAGGACATCATTCATTCATGGTGAGGCCATAGGAATAGGCAATAGGCAATAGGTAATGCGATAGGCAATGCCATGCAATAAGCGATGTACTGTAGTGTAATCCGATGCCCAGGTACATGCCACCTGAGTAATCCAGACCAGAATCGTACTCCCTCGCCAAAGTCGCGATCTATTACTGGTCTTACCAACACGATCTCACTGCATTATCGCCTTACTAACGAACCACACCATACTCTTCGTGTTGCCTTGATTTGGGAATTACGAGAGCAGTATTTAAATAGATACTCACCAACCAACCAACTGCTCGTATCACCTAAGAATTGTACTCCTCATATCGTAACATACTTTTCTTCAAAATCAAGAATCAATTGCACCATCTCCAACCTCACACCTCAATTCATTTTTCTTCATCAAAAATCAAGGAGGCGTCCATCTCACTCTCGGCTCCGGGAAACCGCCCCACACAACCCGACCTCGCGAATTCCCGCACTCGGCTCGACATTCAATATATTCACACACACACACACACACACACACACACACACACATGCACATACGCTTAATATTCAAACCTCGTTTGTGCCTGTCTGTCTGGAGTCTGCCCGTCCTGAATTGATTGCGAATCTCCCGTTCACAAACTCAGAACTAACTCAGGCACGAGGATGAGAGGAACACCTGTGATTGGTGAATTCCCATGACATCGGAACCGAAGCCAAGCAAGCAGGCAAGCAAGGATCGGAGCAACGGTCCCGCAAAATGTGAAATGCGAATATGAAAGTGAGTTGTGAAATAAATTAATCCGTGCTTCGCTTCGCTTCGGTGCGTGCTCCTGGTCCGACGTGCCTGGCAATCGTGCTGTGATTCGTGGGTCTTTCCAACGTTGTTTCAGAACGGTAACAGGAGTGGGTTCGTTCTTCTGGAACATTGGTTGGTGCCGTGCCGTGCCACACCTACAGTACCTTGCCCTGGGCTGGGCTGGGAGTTCGAAAAGGGGATACGACGCGAATGGAGACGACTCGGGTGGCGTGGACGACAGGGAAAAGGGGTAAAATCACTTCGGAAGCAAAGGGAACGTTGGGGATGGTGTGGTATGGTACCTGGACTGGAATTGGAATTGCATGGAATTGGATTGAAGTGAAGCGAATTGACGACTCACGAGGGCAGGAAGGAAGGAAGAATAGGGAGGGAAACCGTAGCGAAAAGCCAAAATGAGGGGAAAATGGGGAATCCTTGAGGTTCATGCATGTACTGACTGGAAGGAGGAGGAGGAGGAGGAGGAGACGAGAAGGAGCATGCTTCCGGTTTGAGGGGAAGATTGATTGCTTGTATGCATGTACTGTATGTATTAGATTGGATGCATTGCTGTACCTACATTGGATGGATAGATGGAAAGGCAGTCAGTCAGGCAGGTACTGTTGGTATGATATCTGCATTGCATGAAGCGAGGGGGGAGTGGAGAGGAATGAAGGGACGAAGAGTGCAAGAGATGTAAGTCATGAGATGTGAGGGAGAAGACCTCAGAAGCAGCAGAAGCAGCAAGGAGGAGGGAAGAATTATACCTCCGTCCTAGCAGGCAAGCAAGCATGTATCGTGCATACATGCATGTAGGAATCGTGCATTCATGCCACGAGGTAATGAAAAAATTGATTCTGATCAATATCGGATGAAATGACCTTGGTTGATGAATTATCGAAGAGAAGAGACTTTAGGATATTCGGATTTCTGGAACGTGTGTGCGATTGTGATGCTTCTGGAGCGATTTCATACTTTTTGCATTTTTGCTTGATTGTAGGTCTCAGGTCTCAGGTTTTTTTGTTGTTGGTCTTGGGTCTGGGTCTTGGTGTTGAGGATGGAGATTTGAACGACACCAACCATGCCATAGATCGATAGATGGCTAGTGTGAAGCAAGCGCCACCAACAATTCCAACATCTCCAACAACGGGAGGACAGGGGATAGGAGTTGAGATGAGATCGTACTGTACGACACGACGAACATGCTGACGATACTGTACTGTATGGTCACGACATGTGGGCTTGAGAGGGGTGTGAGATTTACTGTTGAAGGTTTTATATATGAGTGGTAGCTTTCGAAGATGAGATGGGATGAGATGAGATTGCAATTAGTTGTTGATACTCGGGTCTGAGTACTTTGGTACATCGATACATGAGTACATGATGTATCAAAAGCCATACGAAGTACACACGTGGCTTACCACAACATAATTAAGTTGGATCATCTAATCTACCTGCTTCTCACTTCTTACTTCTCCTTCTCACTTCTCATACGCGTCCAACTTCTCTCGCTTGCTCGTACTCGACGAAGACAAGGCGAGTTTCATATCGAGCGATTCTTGCTTCGGGTTTTGAGTAAATAGATTAGTGGTGGAAAGTTTGTGTTTTAGTGACCAAGGGAGTTTCATTTCATTCTCGTATCGTACATTCTCAATTCGGTTTCACGACTTTCACCCTTAATGTTCCGTTGATGTCTAGAGTTTGGAAGGCCCGGACAACAACTAGGTATGTAGTGGATGTGTTCCACTGTGAGTTCTGCCGTCCAAAATTATATTATATTGGATGGATGGGGCTCAACAGCACATTTGAAAATACGAGAAGATGAGAGGATATTTGAAGGTCCGATTCTCTCAATTCGTGTCCACTTACCTACCATCTATCTTTACAAAACTATTCTCATCTTATCTTTCACATGCATGCATGTCCTTCCTCTCTTCTCACCTTTACTTCCCCCCTCTTTTCAACGTCTTTCAATACTTGTACAAATCAACAATACTGGTAGACAGCAAAGCATTGATCACAGATAGCTCTGTGCCAGATCCAGTTCACATCTCCATCCCAATCAAATGGCAAAGAAAGCTCCATCTTCGGCCCAACAGGGTCTTTCGAGCTCCTTGCCCCGCTACCGAATGCTGAAAGTGGAGTTGAGCTCAATCGTCAGCCAGCTCTTATCGTGAACTTCGATTCTGCTGTGTTTTCCCTTCCCCCTCTCTGTTTTTCTTCGGGAGAATATTGTGGTGTTTTCACTTGACCTTGTTTACATCGATACGAAGCTATCACAAGCTTGAAATCACCAATATGTCTGCAGCTCCCAAAGAAACGGAGCCCATCGTGGCTCCCGAGCCCGAGACCAAGACCGAGACAGTGGGTTCAAGCTCCGAACCCCCAGCTCAAGAAACCACACCAGCGACTGTCTCTGTCTCTGAGCCAGCACCGGTCACCTCAACACCTGCTGTGATCACGGAAGAAATCCCAGAAACCCACGACCCTCTCCTCGCCGCCGCTGCGGCAGCCGAAGCAACCAGCACCATTGAGCCTCTCAACCCCACCGACGCTGACGCCGACCCCGCTAATGATCCCACCTCCGAAGACGACGGCTACTCGAGCGACGCAATCTCCGCCGCCTCGACCTCTCTCGCGTCCTCGGTGCGCAACTACGGTTTTGAGAATGGGCGGCGATATCACAAGTTCCGCGAGGGACTGTACCAGTTTCCCAACGACGAGCCGGAGCAGGCTCGAGAGGACATGAAGCATGCTATGATTATAAATCTGTGTGGCTCTAAGTTGCACTTTGCACCGTTAGAGAGGCTGCGTGAGGAGGGTGGTGCGGGATTGCAGAGGGTGTTGGATGTTGGGACTGGGACGGGAATTTGGTGCGTTGATAGTGAGTATTTTCCTCCCGTGTTTCTGAGGAAGGATATGAAGGGAAAGAAACAGAGAATTAGAGATGAGAAAGCATTACTTTGGGTGATGTATGGGGAAGAATGGCTGGCGAGCAGATTTGGATGACAAGAAAAAAACACTAACATGAAAACAGTGGGAGATGAGTACCCATCCGCCTCTATCCTCGGTATCGATCTCTCGCCTATTCAACCAGCTTGGGTTCCTCCCAATGTTAAGTTCATGGTCGATGATGCCGAGTCACCATGGCTACATGGTGATAATGCGTTTGATTATGTGCATTTGAGACACATGGCACCAGCTATTAAGAATTTCCCCAAAGTTCTCGGAGAGGCTTTTAGGTGCGTTTTGTTACTCTTTCTCTTCTCGTTTTCGCTTGGAAATTGGAATGTTTGAGGTTCGAAGAGTAGTATAGTACGGAAAGACTTGGATTCCAAAGCAAGCAAGAGATGGTGAAAAACGAGACCATCGTATCACGACAGCTAACACCACACCCCCAGATCAATCCAACCAGGTGGCTATATCGAGCTCCAAGACCTTGTCCCGGAGGCCTTCTGTGACGACGACACCATGACGCCCGACTACCCAGCGGGCAAATGGCTGACGCTCATCACGGGCGGGCTCAAGAACCTGGGCGCAGACATGTACGCGCCGAAGATCCACGCGCAGCGTCTCCGTGACGCGGGCTTCGTCGACGTCGAGGAGCGCATCTTCAAGTGCCCGATTGGGCCGTGGGCACGCAACAGCACGCTTAAAACTGTGGGTCTGTATGAGCGGTATGCGCTGCATGATGGTGCTGAGGCGCTTAGTTTGGGTGCGTTGGTGAGAGGTCTGGGATGGAGTGTCGAGCAGATGCAGGTTTATCTTGTGGATGTTAGGAGGAGTTTGATGGATTCGAGTGTCCATAGTTATGTTTATTTTTACTCGACTTGGGGACGGAAACCGTTTTAGATGGATTTGAAAGGAGGTGAACAGGTAGTCAGGTGGGAGATGGAGGTAGAGAGGTATTTGATAGTATCAAATTTTATCGCTCCTCATTTAGGAGCTAGAAAGTGAGAGAATTGACAATTGACACCTCAAACTATCTCCTCGCTTTCTTTTTGACGTCAGAAAAGAGGGTTTTGTTGCACATCGCATTGTTACAAGCTCACTTTCCCTTGTCTCTAGTTGGCTACTAATGCTCACTAACCTCCTCTTCTCACCAACCATGTATGCATTTGACAACCCACCTTGCTAGCTTGCAGTCTTAGTGTGAACTTAGACTCATCCTTACTAGCCGTTCTTGATGCCATGTATGGGTTTGGGGCTTGAGTTTTGTGTTCCTAGAGAATTTTCGACAGTATTTGCAAGTACTTTTTCTATTGGTATATGAAGGCATATCATTGAGTTGTTGGTTATACTTATCATCTCTGAAATGAGATGGAGGTACTCGCTTAATTCAGGTGCTGACGAGAATCAACCAATATCATACGGATATGAATGCATTCTTTGTGTTATTCTATTTCATCTCTATATTTATTAGGCAACTCTTACTATAGAATGGTCAAGGGAGTATACTGTATGACTTGAAAGAAGGCTTTCATATGAATAAAATAGATTTGTAAAAAATTCTTGCTATTTATCTTGACTTTGAGGGTCAAATTTACAGAAGACGATTGCAAGAAGAGAGAAGCGGCTATGAAACTACATTAACACAAGTACATTTCAACACTAGAAAACCGTGATCTAATCAAGAACGACCTCAGACGGCTGCAAAAAGGAGGTATCAGCTCAGCGTCATCTCACGACGAATTGACAAGATCGAACAAATCTTTAAGCAACCCACTCTCTGTATCGCACTCCAAAGGCCATGACACACCCCATACACTATTAAGCAAAGCATCCACATCCCTTCCCATTTCTCCTGCGGAATCTGACCATCATTTTTCAAAACCCACGGTATACCACCGTACACATTATCTACGAGATTGTTCACGGAATACTGTATGTCCTCTTCCTAATGCACCAACCGAAGCTGGCCATAATTTGGAACACTCTCTAGCTGACTTGAATCTACGAGCTCATACTTCACCTGAAGCAAACTCTGCGCCGTGCGAAAATACAGCACCTTCCTTCCCTTCACTGTGGGAAAAAGCCCCACTAGCCTAGGCCCTGAGTACCACCTTTGTCCAGAGTAATTCGCCCACCTGTCTTCGGCGTCATGAACACGCAGCAAGCACTCTCTGACACTCCGCAGCATGTCCAAGACGTCGTCGAACTGCGTCTTCAAATCTATATCGGTCGCGTTCGCGAACTGATCCACCACACACGGTCGCACAGTGGAAGTGCACAACGAGTCGAAACCACCCCATGATTTAGCCTCCAACAGTTCCCGGGTAAGGTTGTACCCATAGTTGAGCAACCCAGCCGTGCGGCGCGCCGTTTCTATGTTCATTTGCGTGACTGGGTCGTGTGAGGCGGAGATATCGATCCGACGCAGCAATGCCATCTGCTCTGGCCAAAGAGACAGGCAGTCTTGGAGGATGATGAAGCCGCCTGTGAAGCAGAGAGTATCGAGCTCAGGGTTGGGCTAGATGGTGCGGTAGAGCGCGGGCTGTTGATGCCGTGGGGGACTATGAAGAAGGGCTTATAGTTGTGGAGGAAGATACTGTTTGCTTCTTTATTCACACTACGGAGGGAGCTGAGTTCGTCGTCGAGAGCAGCGGGTGGGTCGTTTAGGTGACTGATGATGATGCGGCGGGTGGAGAATACAGCTTTCCAGATCTGGTTCCTGATTTTGGCTGGGAGCTGGGAAAAGAGGAGAAATACAAGGTTCTCTGAGATGTTAGTTCCGTCATCAAGTCTAGAACTTGAGGCGTGTGTTGGATGATCTCACTTGATGAAGACATGATTTTGTGCGTGTTGCTATGTATCCTGATGCTGTTCGGTAGTCGTGGCTGGTATTAATTAATCGATCGAATATTTTGACGTTATTGTTATTGGGTTTGGGTGAGTGACTGAACTTGGTATGCTTATGGGAAGTGTGCCACATCCCTTTGGTGGCAGTGGACAATAAAAGTCTCGAAATAGTTTTCGCTTAGCAATTTTGCGAGTCAACAAAGACTTGACACAAAGACAACAACGCCCACTGCCGAGGTAAATATCTATTTCAGGAGGCATATCAAGAATACTAGCAGTTATTTCGATTTGTTTATCAAAGAATAGCAACTATTAATATGTTTTCTTTGCATTGTAAGTTGGACATGATGATATACAAAGGACCAACTTCATTCAAAATCAAAAGCATAAGTCCAATCAATACAATCAACACATCCAAATAACGTCTCAAAATCAATCACCTGTATTTGAACCCATTCCAGGTTCACTAAAGACAAAGTCAACCACGATACTCAACCACACCATGAATTCTCCAAACGAAAACCCCCACTCAAAGCTTCAAGTCTTAGACTTATGTGCAATAATAAACCAACTGTCCGAGCTCCCAAAGCTACCTAACCCTTCCTCAGTCAAGCGTCACAAATCCGCCACGGACTTTCCTCAATTTTCACAATTCCCATTCGAACTTCGGGAGAAAATCTGGGAAGCTACATTCCCCAACCGCCGCATCATTATTGGCGATTCCGATTCCGATTCATATTCATCTTCCAGTTCCGATTCTTATTCCAGTTCCGATTCTGATTTCAACTCCGTTCAAGAGCTTGATAGTCGTTTGATTGCTATTCGTAGCGTCAACAGAGGCGCCAACTTAGCCTTTAAGAAGAACTATAAACCCTTTTTTAAAGGCACTGACGACAGAAGTTTGCCAGGCCTAAGGCCAATTTACTTCAATCCTGCACTTGATACTTTATGCTTCGCAGATGGTATCAACATTCTATCCGACTACATAAAAATTTGGCTGGAGCAAATGGCACTCGTGCAGTACATCGAGTTAGAGGCCATGTATCCCACGAAACCCTGGGAGTCGACCATACAGTCCTTCCTGCGAAAACAAGGGCTGTTGCCACGTGATGACTGGTTCTTCGAGTCCACCCAATGGGGCTGCTTGAGCGCATCGTGCATCGTCACTGTCCGTCCATCCGTTGGGGACGACCAGTTTCTTAGGGGTGACTGGAAAGATCAGTTTAACTATGTAAATATGTCGCTTATGACGCTTCGGGATAACCTGATTCAGCACTACGCTGGTGTGCCTGGTCCATACGCAGGTCCCAGGATCGTTGGATTCTATAACTCATATGAGGCACGCAGGGTAACCGATGGGATATATTTTCACAGCTCGCGGGATTTGGTTCATGCTCGTTTTGGGTGGTTGGATGTTGATCGGCATAAATGCAATGGGGAACTGATTGTGCTCAGTCATCGAGATGGAGACGTTCAGTATGTGGATGACGAGATCGATTGGCCGATTGGAACTTGCGAGGGTGCTCATCCGAAGAGAGACCTTGTGAGAGGGTGGGAGGTGGATGACGATGTGGTTGTTGGTGAGGATATCAATTCTTTGGTAAAAAGGAGATATGCTGGGCTGTATGTGATTCATAATACAGTGAGATCTATGCGTGAGGACGGGTATATTGAGAACGGGTATGTCAAGAAGGCTAGGAATTCTCATTCATACGGTACTCAGTGGAAGATCATCTTCAACGATCTCTTGCCAAAAACATATCCAGCTCATAACTCTTGATTAAAATGATACCAAACAGACAAAAGAATCAATAGATAAAATCTCAGAAATTGTTTACTTATCTAATGAAGACTTGTATTTTGGAGAACATTATCTAACATTCTCGATCTCATTCTAATGGTATACATTTGACTTTGCCTTATAAACACTGTCAATATGAACATCATATCAGAGCAAAGCTAGCAACAATCATGTGAGCACATCTAATTAATCGCAGTAGACTCCCTGTCAAGCAATACGACTAATCTTACAGACATAACTTCCACAAATAGCCGGTGTTGACAGACCATCTGGATTCTCACGATCAGATTCACTCAATTAAGCGAGAGTTGGTGCTGTGAGCTCAACATTTGATGACATTGTCAGTAATGAAATACGAAAGGATATTGATCACAGAGTAGAAGAGGTTGTTTTATTATGAGAAAGTAAAATCGAAGCTGTTACGGCGTACTACTACCAAATGCGATATTTAATTGCACTGGTGGTATGAGTTCCCATCACCAACTCTCACTCAACTCATTCTCCCTTCACACAAACGAGATCCTTCACACCAATTACGTTATCTAACACAAATGATCTCTTTCAGCCCTTGGAATTGAATGCTTATCTAGCGAAAGAAAAAGGCATCTATATTGTCTACCTTACCCCCACCCTCCTGGGAGTTTGTTTTTCTTCTTCAAAATCAGCCCAAATCCCAACCCCTCCTCCCGCCTACCTATTTGCCTATTTGCCTTAATTTATCTATACGCAGTGTTCCTAGAGTTCTCACAATATACCCCATCCACCACACCGAGACTCAAAACATACCCCACTGGCCCCCATGCTGACCCCCAGTCCCGCCGGGCGTCTATTTTCATCCGCTTTTCGCTTCGATCCTCCTGCAGCCCCGCCTCCCACGCCTCCCGCGCCGCAGAAGTAATTCATATCACCAACGACACATAATACATCAGATAAAGACCCCATACCGAGGACATGGTACACTATCCCAACCTCCCGCCGCCCCACGGCGCAGGGGGCACAAGTCTCTGGAATACCTCGAAAATACACGCATGGCTTAGAATGAGGTCGGACTTGAGGCCAGTGAGGCCTAAATTGGGGTCCGAAGGAACGAGGCAACTTTTGATGAGCTGGGGGTTGTTTTTGTTTATTCCTTCATATCTGGATGTGTATTCATGCAGATTAGTGTAGTTAATCCAAGTAAGTGTTGGGCAGAGTTATCTCCAAAATTACCGAATTCGCCAACCATGTCAAGACTTCGAAAGTGAATTACAACCAATAATCCAAGCACGTTTCTGTCATCTCCCTGATATTCTCGAGCCTCATCACTTGAGAAGTCTAGCATATCGCTCTATCTACACACATGTCAAAATGCCTTGTTGAATTTGAGAGCCGAGCTTGTACCCATGATCATCGGCATAGCAATGGGAGCCTTATTGGCTTTAACGGCCCGTCGAACACATGCTTGTGTTATTAGAGCCGAGTCAGTGATCGCTATCAGATTCAATTGGTATTGTTATCTTGATATCATGGCCGGGCGCAGAGACAATTGCCTTATCGAAGTTGACCATTCTGGAGCGAGTTCTACCTACCTGCTGATAACGAGATGGCTGTAAGACTTATCCTGCCTACTATGAACGAGACCATCGTTGAACTTCGGTCTTCTGATGTCTGGGTGTCTCATTGGGGACAGGCGTGACTGATTTTGCTACCGAGGTACGCACACTTAGCTGGTTGCCTAAACAGGTAATCAAGCGAAAATAGGCAAATAGGCAAATAGAGCTACGACCTTTGAATGATCAGATCCAGTTTCATCTCTATCTCCATATCGTGATCATCAGTATGACCCCACAATTCAACGCTCCGATGACTCGCATGGTGTAACATACCTTATTGGACGCCGATCCTTGAAGCTCTTCAAGTTGTGAATAACCTCACGTCGCAACGACTCACGAAACCCACACGTCGAAGCATGACTCAAGGCTACGGTACGGGTACCTAAAACTGTCAATATTCGGTATCCCAAATACACTTCTATCCCGCAGACATGCATGGCTCTAGGCTCGCAATATCAAGCCACTTAAATCCTGGAAAGTCCAGCTCCCAGCCGCATCTGTCTCATCTCCATATGTCTAGGCTCCTTCAACTCTACTATATACCATCTGATATTCAGCCCTACCAGTGAAACAACTTACTCCTACCAATATGATCCTTCAGCAAGCGTTCGGACTCCACTATCCCCTCGCTTCTCGCTAAAGGTCTAGCTTGAGCACCACCTTAATTCTCCGGACGGGACTGAAAAGCTGAGGTAAACCTCCGAACGGCCATTCCCGAAATCTCACGGCTGTGATGTCAGCCTTACCACTACCAAGAAACCTCACCGACAGCGTAAGTTCTTAAAAAGGCAGTATTTTGCGCTCGCTCTGATCTGCTAGTCATCCCGTGAAAACGGTTCATGCACCTGAGACCATAAGGAAGAAGGAGTAAGGCAATGGCGCTAAGGTTGGATGGTACCTAATTAGCTCCCAGCACTGGAAGTTATCTGCATGCGGTTGTGTCAGATTAGACCGAGTTGCCCTGGTAAAATGGTGTTAGGCTACTTCGCCGGGTGCGGAGATGCGTTCGGATACGAGACAAGGTTGATTACTTGATGGAGATATCATGAAGATGGAATTAAGGCTCTATCTCCTTTCTCCATGGTCGGTAGGCTGTATGAAGTGTATTCGCTTGCATTCGCTTCTCGGTTGTTTCTTCTTTTGATCTTTGATGGCTGAAATCATCGTCCTGTACGAAAATGCTCCAGGACGGCTGCCGAGTGAAGAATTGCTTGTCTATTCGTCAAGTTTCTAAAATCACTTTCATGCTAAGTTTCAACATGATCATGAGCCAAACATTAAGGTTTCGAAACCACAGCAACAAGACAGACGACACCTTTAGTTATCTCGTGACTTACTCATTTTCAGGCACTCAACACAACACATATGCACGCAATCGGGGCACGAGCAGACACAACATGCTTATGGCAGCAACTACAAAGTCACACTCACGACCTCCACGCCCTCACCCTACCACAGCATATAAGAAACTGCAGGACTGCATCGTCGATGCGACGGACTACTAATCCAATCCAATCCCACCATACCTCACGAAAACCCCAAACTTAGCAAGTAAGCCATACCCGCTCTCGGTCACCGAACCAGACCACCACCCCATACACACAACATTCCCGGTACCAGCTTCACCACCATGACCACCAAAAACGTAACCTTCAAACTCCGATCTCCAAGCCTGCGGCTCAGTTACACTGCATGCACGGGAGCACAGCAGTAGTATAATATGCATTGCTGCAAACAAAATGAAACATCCTTACATACAAACGAGCATACGCCCGGAGCCACAGCATAACAGAACACCAGGCGTTTGGTCATAAGATATTGGCTTCATCACAAGAACTCCTCGCTTACCACAAGGCTGGCTGCCTCATTTTCTCGACTTGCACGAGGTTGGACATTTCGGTAACATTCCGGTAGGCAACATGTCCACGATATCACCGTAGGGCATAATGTCGTCGTAGGGCGTCAGGAATGCAACATCCAACATCAAAGCCAACTCCAAATTCCAACACTGCCTGCTTGCCTAAGTCAGGGAGGTAACTTTCCTAATTCTTTCTTTGTTGCAATTTGCCTGGAAAGCCATTCTTTGTTCTTGAGAATGCTTCTACCTACCAACCACTGCGGCTGTAACTGAATGCATGTGGGAGATAAAGAAAATGGCTGGCTGGCTGGCTAGATGGATGCAAGGGAGGGAGTAAGTAAGTGAGCTAGTTAGATACTTAGCGCGCCGATTCTGAAGCCAACCAACAAAGGGAGAGAGAGCGAGGTCAGAGAACGAGGCTACGCTACTGTACTAAGGAAAGGGAGAGTTCCCATACCGTCCCGTCTTCCCGTCGCTTGTTCACCTTACATGACTTGTCATCGATGTCCATCTCATCACTTACATGACTTGCATGACTTGCATGACTTTGTCTTTCACTCTATTGCACTCAACTCACCTCACCCAGCTCACCTTACCTCCAAGATCCACCTCAAAAGGCACCAATTATGCATTACTGGTCCATCGCCCGAGACACGATCTATGGTCAATCATGCAATGAATAAGGTATAGTATACCAACCATGATCGTCAGATGCATCGGCTCCACAAAATAGACACAACATAGCACAACGCAACACAGTCACAAACACACAAACCTAACACAAACCTAACACATAAAAAGATAAAGCGTACCCAAGACTTTTGCCTTATTATGCCGGGTTCCGCATTCCCGCATTCCCCACTCCGCATTGCCCATTGCTCATTGCCCATTCCACATTCCCGTACCCAAAGCAGAAGAGAACAGAAACAAAACAGCGTGATTAATAGCGTGATCCAGACCGCTTCGTCCTTTACCACAACGACAATCACGCAAGCAAAGAAATATCCCGATCACTTTGATCGATCGACAGACCGAACACACCAAACACCAAACTCTCTCTCATGATCATGCCATCTTCTTCCATGCCATCGCCATCGCCATGACCTTCACCTCCACTCTCACTCCCACTCTCGTACTTCGTATTTCTTGCTCACCGCCCTCGGCGTAATTAACTTGATTTTATCCAACGAGGCAAACGAAAGTTCGTGGTGTGGTGTGGTGTAGTATGGTATGGTGTGGTACGGTTGCAACATTATATCGCATCGTGTAGTCGTGAGATCATGTGGTGCGATGATGATGATGATAATGATAATAATAGTAACCCGCTGGAGCCAAGTCGAGCGAATGCGGTTTTGAAATACGCCCGTAACCATTACCGGGTTTTCCCTCCCTTGTGCACGTAAGTGGCGCATTCGATACCAACAGAGAAAGCTCTTTGTGCATCCTCTCTCTCCGCATTGAGAAATCCATCCACCCATCCACACATGAGGCTACTCCAACCTCCACCGAACTTCGTGTGTCTCGATGCCGTGTCACGCCTACCTTATCGACTTCAAAATCCTTGACTTGTTCAACAAAGAACAAGCTCATGGTTATCTCAGATGACGTTCCGGAGTGATCACCGCACTCCTGTGACAGAGATGGTCAGTTGATCCGAATTTCACTGAATTGGTGACCCAGACGAAAGACCCATGGGTTTGATTTTAACTTTTTTTTGCATTGATTTTATGATACATATGTAACAAGCAAGCCTCGTGGGCTCTAACATGCTTTGCCCGCCTATCACTAGTCTCGTCGTTTTCACCCAACGTTGACTAACGTAATAATTGATTTGATTGTCAACTTGAAGTAATCGAGTAGCTGCCATCGATTTCAAATAGACACAAAAAACCGCCCAATGAATTTGGAGGATAACGTTGAAGCCAAGGAAAAAAAACTATTCTAAAACTAGGAAAGATAATGAACAGTTTAACAAACAAGACGATTAGTGAACTGTCAATTTGTTTGGGGAAAAATACTAAACCGCAGTGTTAAGCATGCAAGTTTTGCATGGAGGATAACGCGAGAATAACGAAGTATTTGTCTCTGGAGTCTCTGTTGAAGATATTGTCATCTATCGGATGTTAGTCTTGAATGTGTGCAATGGATAGGGCAAACTTACTAGAGAGTGATGTCGTATCTCGTGTAATCCCAACGTAGGATTTAATGCCTCTCGGCAGCGGCTTAGACACAAGTATTAAGGGGTCAAAGGCAGAGGAGTCTTTTCTGGGCTGCCAATATCCGAATCAAAGTCCGACTTTGTTGGAGACCAGGTATCCGCACGACCAATGGTTGTGGCCGAAGCAAAAGTCGTTGATCTGTTCAAAGAAGGTCCTACAGCGAACTGCTTGCCATCGAACGATATCCATGATCCTTTGCTAGCAATCCTGCAGCACAACCAAAGTATGCGCTCCTTGCGTTGAGCAGTCATTGAAGCTTTCTCATGGTACTTCTCTTCTTCATCCACCTTTTCATTTGCAAACCATCCTTCAGGAAAGTAATTCTCCGCAAATGAGAGACCACGCAAAGCATAATCCTCAGGGAATGGGCGATTGTCATCCTTCTCTGGTACAGGGAATGGATCCAGCTCAATTCGACTGAAACTTCCAATCGAAGCAAACAACGTATTCAACATGATTACAAGAAGCTCCCATGGAAATTCAGCCTCGAGCATGCTCATAGCATCTGGGTGATTTGACATGTTGCGCATAAAGACAAGTATAACGTGAAGAAAAGGCAGAACATTGGGGTCACCAATTCTCTGCAAAGCTATCTTCAGCGTCGCGTTATTCAATCTTTGTGCGTGCTTAAAGATAGCCAATGCATCGGAAGCCTCATCTGCTTCTGGCATACGAGTATCATCCTCCGAAGGTCGTGTCATGGATGCCATAAGCACGCTATCCTTGGAACCAAACCCAAGCATTGAAGCCGAATTACTGACCGCGATATGCGTGCCTTGCTCCATGAATTTACGTGTAACACGCCCAATTTGGCTATCCAAGAGAGCGAGAAACTCATCCGCAGCAGGGTCAAACTTGGCGAGATCTCTCTTTGTAAAGAGCAAGCCTTGTGCTTTGATAAAAGCGTGATCAAGAGGAGGCAGACGATACTGGTTCTGCGCTTTCTCTGAATTTAGGACAGGCTCAAATAACGTAAGTATACTTTCCCGTGCTGAAGGAAACGGAACCACAACACAAAGGGATTTGGAGTAGTAGAACAACTGCTGAAGAGCGTTTGGTCGCGCCAAAATTGCGAGATGATGGTAAAGTCGTCCCGTTGATGGGGCTTTATCGGAAGCTTTGGAGTACCAGTGTCTTGCCACTCCAGTCCAAACCTCTCTATCTCTAATGTCGTCATCTTCAATGGCCATACGGTATCTTCCAAGATCACCGAGGCACTCTATCCACGTATCTTCAAATGCTGGCACCGTCTCATAGAGCAGTGCCATCATTGAGTACGCAAGATAGATGAAGGCCAACATATGATCAAGCGAGGCAGGTAATCCTAATTTAAGTTAGATCAGGCTCTCGCTAAAAATCGCTAAGGGACTTACGATGCCGGAGGAGCTCCAAAAAGGAGTGAATTCCATGTCGCCACATTCTGGCTGGCATAGCGTATTTCGAAGCCAATTTTTTCAAAGCAGGACTCGCTGAGGGATGCTGAGAAGCCAAGAAAAAGTCGTGGTGTTCGTGAAGTAGTGTCCGATGAAGCGCAATAAGTGCTTGCCATTGCTCGTTGTTTAATTTTGGATGTCCTGTAGGATCTGCTTGTGCGAGAGTGGCTTGTTTGTTGTCCACCTCGATACACTTCGCTTCAACCATGACAAGACCGGCATAAATACCTTTGACCTCTGCGACCAATTGCTCCTGCGAAATCGGTCTTGTTTCAGGCTGCATTGTAATCTCGTAGTCATATACTTGCGCCTCTGGAACACATGTTGCTGGGGTGCTCGTGACTGGATTCCTGAGGATCGCGGGCGTCTGAGTGACTGCAATAGGTGATCTTGCACTTGAGTTGTTCTGATTTGATTGGTAGGATTTTCTTGGCTTTGGCTGCAATGCTTGAGCGCGTTGTTTTTGTGCCTGTACAGAAGCAATATTTTTTGGATCTACAAATGAAGGGCGAGGCGTGAGTGCGTCCGATTCTCTCCATAATTGTTTATTACTTGGCTGTGGTCGTTGTTGGGTATCATGCATATCTACGACCCTCACATCTGAATTTGAAGCAGCAGTTGGTCGTGATTTTGATCGTCGTGGTGAAGGCGATGATTCACGATATGGTGACGCAGACCCGGCGGCCGAAATTCCATCACCTATTGCAGCTTTTTTCCTCGCCGGTGATGCCTGATCGTCATCCTCATCCTCATATTCCTCTGCTTCTTCATTCATCAAAGTATCCTCGTTGCCTGTGGTGGGTGTTCCCAAGGTCAAGGCTGCAACGCCCCCCAACCCTGACAAAGACCTCGTCGCTGGAGCAGGCCTGCCATAACTAAGAGGGCGTTTCGACCCTCCAGGCTCGGGTTGCGCACGATTATCTTCATTGAGGTTGGGCTTTCTTCGTGACTCGTTTGTTGAGGCTGAAGGTCTAAGAATTCCTTCATGTCAGCCTTGTCGGCCCTTCTATCTCCACCCCCACCTTCAGCCCTCGGTGAGAAGAACGGGCAATGTAAAAATAGTAAAAAGTAACTCACTTCTTTGCCCCAGATTCTACCTCGAACGAAACCAGAAATTCCTCCAGAGCTTCTTTATCGTGAGGAAGGCGCTCTGAATGGGAGGATCTCGCGTGCTCTCGCAAGGAAGCCTTTGAATTAAAGATGGTCCTAGCTGCACAAAATATACATGCGAACGATTCCGTGGTGCCTTTAGCAAAGGCTCGTTGGTGCGCAGTCCATCGATCGCTTAAGCTGCTCAAAACTTGTGGGCTGGCATCTTGGACATTCCCATCCTGTAGTTTGTCTGGCATATTTCCGGAACTTTCATCATGTTTCATTAGCTGAGGAGTTGCAGATATGGGAAACTTGGGTGGGTGAAGGACAAGGCTGCTATTGCTGCTTCAAGGCTTCCGACCGGAGACGGGATAACTTACGGAGCGACCGTGCGTGTGTGTGTGCTGTGGCGTGCTGCGTGTTGCGTGTTGCGTTTGTCCCTGTGCTGTGTGCGGATTGCGGATAATCTTTGGTAAAGTAGCTAGGTAGGTACCTTGGATAGTTTGGTTCTGGTGATGACGAGATGGTGCGATTCTAAGGGGTAAGTCGGAAATAGTAACAATATCGCATGTGGCAGCTGAATAATCAATTGGCCATTTGGGGGAAGAGTAGAGATCCAAAATAAAGTATATATGTATGAACTCACAACTTCGCAAGCTGTATGAGTTCGAAATAGGGTAGCTTAGGTTGTGAAGTTTGTGAAGGTTGTGAAGATAGAAGAGTGAGGATTGAGTATTCAGGATCAGAGTTCTCGTGTGAATAAAGACATTATGAGCAATCCGGTGTGGGATCTGTGATGATATATAAGCTAATTTTCTATGCTATTACTTCTAGTGCAGCCCTAATGTGTAAGGTAATCTTCCACACAAGGCTCTGAAGTATGGTATGCAAGAATTAATGATTAATGCCCCTAGTCTTGGTGGGTGGCGGCTCTGCGACAAGGCCTGGTTTTCGTGGTTTTCACGGTTCGCTGGTTCGCAAGTTCGCAAGTTGCCTCATAAGAGTCCTTCGAAGTATGACCGCTTCCCACCCATCGATTTACCATCCGGTGAAGCAGTTCGCCCTATTTCACCATGTCTGCCTTCAGCCGCCGCATAAAAGCAAGAAGAAAAAAAAGAAAAATTAACACCCGCTAGTCTCTAATCCGCCATTCGATTTTTCATATTGGGCGTATAAAAAAAGGACAGTTCGCACTCCTTGGAGTAGGGAAGGTAGAAAGAAAGGTACAAGAGCTTCTTGTCACGTGACAGTTTTATTCATTCTAGACTTTTTGCCTGGGACATAAGGTACGAAGATAACCAAAGTTATTGCTACTACAACCCTTTCTCTCCCATCCATTGACCTAGTCATCCATTCGAATATCCAAGATTTGTGTACAAAGTATTTTGTCAATGAAATATGATTCTTGACAGCTAGGTTGATCTCGGTAGCTGGCGCGGTAGTAGGAGTAGGAGAATGATACTCGCACGTTTGACCCCTATGCGGCTCCGACAAGCCCCCCTTTTCCAGATAAAAGAAAGCCATAAATCCACCTTAGCTGAAGATATATTTTGGGTTATTTTGTTACAGGGTCTTCCAGACAACCACTACACCTTGGCTTGCGTGGTGCGGCGGTAAACTTGAAATTATACCACTGACATACTAGTATTTCACAATCATGCAACTTGCAAGCCAGCTGGGTGCCTCACAGTCCGCAAACCATATCCAAACACCTATCAATAAGAGCCATGATCTCCTCTCCTTGTAAACCCTCGAAAGGCTGACCGAGCCAGAGCGAAGGCCTCCTGAGCATCTCGCCTACCAACAACTCAAACTTGGGGAACACAGGGCATTGATTCTACAGCCCCTATCTATATAGCTGGAACCACTACGAATCAATTCCCTACATATATGAAAACAATTTCAGCCTCACATTCCCTTTCAGCGCAACTGTTACTTCTCACAAAATCATTGGATCGTGTAGATCAAATCTGGAAATGGAGCTAGCGTTATCCGGCAATCCATTGGATCCGAAAGAAGTGCTGAAGCCTCAAATCAATCTTTCGCTAAAAAGTGATGGAGATCAAAACAATCAACAGTACCTTGCTTGTTGACAGAAAGGAGACCTAGTCTCATGAAGATGATGATAGGTGTTGAGAGCAGCATCTTCTTGTTCCCTAGGGAGGTTCATATGAGTTCATACCCCGGTATTCTCAATCTTCGGGAACGAAAGAAAATTACTTCGTAGGAAGGGCTTCTGACTTACCAGACAAATCTCTAAAACATCGCAGGGCTGTAGCAAATTCTAGCAATATGGCTGACTCTGTGGTAGTCGTGTATTAGGCCAGGAAGCCATATGATTTACAACAAAGCAACGAAACACCTCCCAGAAACAAAGCAACAGGTATCAAACATTCTACTTCTGAACGATGAACTTGGCGAGCTAGAGACTTCTAGAAAGGCCTTCCTGTCGCAAACTCTAGTGGTGTACCTGCGTCCTACACGACGAGCCGTCCATCAATTCGCGGTAAAACACAACACCAAATCCCCACCACTACTCAACATTAATTCCGAAACATCTTCGCGAACAGCACAGCACTTCGAAAATCTCTGTTATGCCTTTAGGTCGAAATTGGGCTCCAGTGAGGCTATCTTCAGCATCAAAAGTAGCTTTATCCGCATTAAAGCTCCATTGGTGGTGAATTCCAAAAGTGAGGCGTGCCACGCATTGAGGAAATCGCATGTTCAGGACTTCTTCCAACAACGCGAGACTACGTAGCTCTTCGCAATCGTTTGTGGCAGAAGGACTGCCTGAAAAGAGCGATCGTCAGAGTAATGGCTTGCGAGATTTGGATGAAATCTGAAATCGTTCCGTACCTACAACAAGCATGCTTACCATGTCATTATTCCCGATCTATGCAGAGACACCAGAGAAAACATAGAGATCATAGATAAAAATACTATTTTCGGTCGTCACTATGTAATATTTGAAAACCAACTTTATTTCAACTTTGGTACACCATACCGAATGGGGGCTTTACAAGTGTAATCTTTTCATTCGCATATAAACGTAACAGATGGTGTGAGAACAGCCGTATTACATGTCAGGTTTTAATTCGCTTCATAATTACAGGAATACTCTAGCCGACAGCACATTTTCAGGAGCAAACCAATGCACGTCTTACAAGTGTTATGTATGCCCAACATGTGTCATACAAGTCACAATAACAATTTTGCAACTTCAAAACATTAAAATGTAGGTTCGGGAATAAACAGTAGAGTTCTAGAATAAAATAAAATGTAGGTAGATACCTAGGTAGGTAGGTAGGTAGGTATTGAATAAAATTTGGTATAGAAATTACGATTGTCATTCTGGGGTTTGGTTTGCACCACACTTTCTTATGATTTGCATTTGTCTTGCTCCCTAACCTACTACCGGCCACAAGAATTATGCGTCTATTGTAGAAATGCATTACCAACATCGGCAACGCAAATGTGATGCTGTGGGGGAGAAAGCCCATCCTCCCTTGTACCAAGATGATAAGCGACCGAACCTTAACTGCTGTCACCACTTCCCCATATTCCAACCGTTTTTTCCCCTTTCACCAAAAATCTATTTATACCTACCGCATCTCCTCTTCCTAGGTACGTGGCATCGTGGCTGTCATCAACTCTAATTTGACATCCGGTGCCGTATATACGATCATTTCGTCCTATGTTCCGAGCATCTTGCGTTGTGTGGCGGGACCCTGTCAGTGGCTAAATGTGGCGCAGTTTTCCCCACACAAATCAATGCGCCATCCCAGCATACCTAACCCAAGCACGCACAGTAAGTTTGCCACGCATGTCTTTGATTTCAGATCTCAGGCAGACGATTCTCTCTGCTGCAATTGGTGGTGTCGTATTTTGTTTGATAGGAGTGCAGAATCGCATGCCGGCACCAGTGGTCTCCGTGCTGATCAAACCTCAACTTGAATCCAGTTTGCTGTCTGAACGCGCAATGCCAGCTGGGCATGCTTCAAGATGTCACTGAAGACTAAGCTGCGCAGCGAATTGTTTCTGCTGATGACTTTAAGGCAATTTGGGCTTGTGGTACAAGAGGAATGACCAGGGTACAAACAGCTTGTATTGGAAATTTACATGTCATTAAGGGAATTCGTTTGCTTTTTTGTTTGAGGCAAACGCCAGCGAGGCAGATTGCTATCGCTGATGAGAACTGAATGATGAGATACACGAGGTAAGGCAATGGCTTGGCCGATTGAGCTACGTACTATAGGCCACTTCACCGGTTCCATCCTTCCCTTCCGTCGTCGTCCATGGCCAATATCTGAGACGGAATAGGCATACTCCACAAACAGCAGCTACCCAAAAGATATTCTCACTCCTTTCACTCTTGCGGTTTCTGGAGAGTCTCCAATGGGCAAGCGCAAACATGCTTGTAAAGTCTTACATGAAGTTTTGTATCTAGACTGTTGGAAACAAGGGAATGCACAACCAAAGTTTTCTTATATCTCGGCTATGAACATTGAGATCCCTCGAATTGCCACAAACGGTAACTGTGGTGCATCTTTAACAGCTTGCTCATCCTATCTTGCTTGCGCAAGGCACTCTCAAATGTACATGGCCGATGGGCGTGAAGGGATAGCCGCTTCGATATTGCAGATCTCTAACTCACAGCAAACAAAATCTAGAGGCACATTGCAGAGCATGTCCTGGATGCCTTTGCGGGACGGCTGCTCGACATACCGTGCATAGGTATGCCGCCTTGTGTAACGATCTCGCTTGCAAAGTAACTGGTCCTCGCTTCAGCCATGCGTAACACAACATTTCATCCACTCAATGGGATACCCTATCACTTGAACAAGTCACGTATTGCCAATATCAGCATCACAACCCGCATCCATCCCATGCTAGAGACGGGTGACTACGGAGAAAGTAATAAAAGCATCGACCATGATTCATTTGCCTTGTTTTCAAATCTGTCTAGACGGAGACAGACGAGACGGGACAATAAAGGCAATGAGTTATTAATTTTTATACCTCAGCACCACACCCCCCCGCTGGTCAAACGGATCAAACCTAGGTATCATATTCACGACACCATCTCATTTTCGAACGAAAACAGGTAGTGAGCGATTTGGTGCCCGAAAAGCCACTTTGCCGTGCCCAAGGTAAGACTACTTAGCACCCCTAACTTTCGGAGCAAATACGGCTATGCTCGGGATACTTTGCCTATACCGGGTAATACCCACGCCCATACTTCCCGCTTGGCCGTGAAGAGAAGGTCTGGAAGTGATTGACAGGAAGGATGGTGAGATATAAGTATATAACACCAGATAATTGTGCGCCTAGCTTCCTATACGGGAGAGGATCGGTAATGAAACACAGCCGAGGAAGTTAATGATGCGGGATCGGCCGTCACACTTCAACCATTACCCGAGTTTGGGAGGAATGGTAAAGGTACGCTTGTTGCAAATGTACATATCAAGGAGGTCCCTGGCATCTCTTACATATGATCGGTCGTCAGCCCTATGCGTGTGACCCCCAATCTGCTGGGCAAAGCTGAACGAAAGTGAACCTGGTGAAGAATTGACCAAAGGAGGTTGATGCCAAGGAGTGTAGGAAACATGATCAGCTGTGGCTGGTGTTGTGGCTGGTGTTCCTGTGGCTGTATATGGCTGTATATACCGAAGTCGCCTCTTGCCTCCCACAGCATTTCAGTCCAGCAACAACTCGTTTATGCAGGATACAGCTCAAACCTGATTCCAAAATATATCTCAACACTTCTGCATCGCCCATTGTAACAACCAGTAGTGGCGACACCGAAAAAAAAAATTTCAAATGCAAGAACACGAAAAATAAAAAGCCACATACATCACCAGAAAGAACATTGAAGCCTCAAACGCCCTCTCGCTTAGCATCAATGCTCCGAGCTGGCTTCACAAACCAATCATAACCAAGATGTTCACGTTTTTGGCTGGCCTGATACTTAGTAGCACTGCCTCATATTCGGGGTTCGCGATCGGTTGAACGGGCCGAATATATTGTCAAATAGTGTGCTGATCCATATGTATTGGATAGTAAAAATAAGACTGTATCTTGTGTATTTAAAAATCAGTTCAGTGGAAATGATGAAATTAAATGTTTGGTTTGGAGCGGAAATGACCAAGTCAAAGTGTCGATATTTGAGTCTTGGTTGGAAATCATTGGTGACTGAGAGTTTGACATGATTGGTTGCCACTCAAGGAGGCGGAGAGCCACTACCGGTTAAGTACCGGCTAGGACGGCAGTTGAATCAGGGGTAAACCAAGTGCTCAGAACGTCTGGAATATTCCGAATAGCTTCCATGCATGCTTCTATTTCGCACGCTGCTTGCTTTGAGGCGACGGGCTTGTAACGACATCAATACCGCTTGGACTACGTGTATGTATACATTGATTTGTTGCTTTGAAATCAAAGATTATTGATCAAATGACGGAGCGGAGTTAGGTGAGATTTCCGTTTGCTTCGTCTTACTTAGCGAGGTAACTAGTCCACAAGGTATATTAAATGAGCATATGACCAATTATACGATGTTAATCTTACACGCTAACAATACTCTGACTTAAAGTAGACTATAGGGAGGCGCAGTAATCTTGGTTGGCCATTCTTTATATTAGTGGACGATACTGCGATGATCTTTTTGCCATTCGCTAGTGAAAGTTCACCACCCATGTATCGACCACGATAGTAAACACATGTTAGAGGCAATAACAATCCCCACCAAGCATGTCCGATGTCTTTTATCTCCATGTATGACTTCCACTTTAAATCCGAAATGCCTACTCTCATCCCGTCGAGATCATGGCAAGTGTTCGCCTAGCGAGCCAAGCTCAAAGTTTATTTGAAAATGCTCCGGAGAACCATCCGATCCTAGCTCTTACGGTAAGATGACACCACTCATTTGCCTAGCTGAACTAGCCTGTATTAAGCCACAGGACGCTGTGATGATTAGCTTGTGACGTGGAGTTGAGTCGATCGTTTTACGACGATCCACACTCGCCGCTACTGAATTAACTTCACCGGCGTCGGGTTCAGCATCCTCCAGTCGAGGCAGAAGAAACACATTCGCCTTGGTCTAGACATGGCATGAACAGGCTGAGGTTTTGTAACGCTCCCTGCTTGCATCTTGCCCCAGTTCCGCTGTCCGCGGTTTCCAGCATCTGCCCTCAGGTCCAATTAATGAATCGCACCGTCTATAATACCAGTCGCCTTCAGTAGGCATCCAACTCGGTGGCACTGAGCTCGTGTGATAGTGGCATTGTGGTGCGAGCTTTGCCGGTGAACCATGATGATCGTGATTGTGGGGGGTCTGATCTTCTCTTTGCGCGAAACTGACATCCAAAGAAAGGCCTATTTCCAAGCACCGTCGCCCCATAGGTTCCTTTGTGACGACTAGAAGTTCACCAAATTTGTCTAACGTGATCTGTTGACGCCCTGGACACGAACATAGAGTCTAGGCAAGCTGGTCCACCTCACCACCGGATTTCCAGCAAATACGATATCTCGACAGAACGCCCTCGCGGATGAATATGCAAGCCTTTTAGCAATATTCCCGAGACATTTGATCCATCCTTTCTGACTGCTTTTAGACACCGAAGGCCTAGTTAACACATGGCCGCTACATGTTTCCAAAATGCATCCGTTCGCCATATGCGAGTCGGAAGAGACCCCCTTTAGCGTGTTGCCTGACACGTTTAGATCATCCTTGTGATCAGTAACCAGGTTAACTTCTGCTTGGCAATCTCACATGTGTTAACAGGGTCGACAATCTAACTATCGCCGCGCACACCGTGTTTGCGCCAGCATGCACCAAAAGCTCTTCAAAAAAATTGTGGACCAGTGGCTTTTTGCCTACTTATTCTCCTCTCTCTCCATTGGTAATTAGCACGAGATAGACACGGTGCATAGAAGCTCTCCCATGGATGCATTGATGAGGAATCGAAGGGAAGAACCGTTTCAGGACGACGGAATACGTGCCCTCGCTCTGATCCTTGTATCAGACAACTGTACATTGATAGGTATGTGTTGGCTAAGAAGTGCCCTGTGCGATGTCTGAGCTCTGTGATTCTTGGCATAATACTGGTGAAGTGATTGATTCACTGTTGTTATGTTAGACTGACTCTCTCATCGTTCAAATTTAGTCAGCCTTATATAGAGTCGTACCTCGATTGGAATGCTGAATATATTGAGGTTAGGTCTACCAATTCTATTGCTGCCCAATCTTAACACAATCAACCCTCATAGGTAGATTTACGAAAGATAAATTGACCCAAGCTAAAAATAGAAAGCTACAACTTCTACGACTACCCAGAAATCAATGAAGTTTCGGAAGTCTTGTTGCAGGTGGCACTCACCTCAAAAGTCTGGAATATACATGGCCATATGGCAAGGGCGCACGTCCAATTCAAGAGATGAGATCCTCATGCCGCTCCCTATAGGCTTCTGATTTGTGAAAAAGGGAAGTATATATCTTGAGCTATTAAAATACATAAAATAAGGAACTTCAACGAGATTCACATGTGCACAAGCTCCAAGATGCGTTTCATTTCTCAATATTGACGAAAACATGCAGCCAATCGCTTGTGAACTGCACGTGGTAAACGTGACACAACTCCCGAGTTGAAGCACAGCATCTGTTATGCAATGCTCTAGACATGAGCACTGGACTCATTACACATGCAGCAACGCTAGAATTGAATAATGTAAGGTGCGGATCCGAAACCCGAAATCCTGGTTGTCGATTCTGAGAGCGTGACACGGCAGTAAGTTACAATGGGATATACCTCCCCGGATATTTGACGTTGTACAACTCCAAATGAGTGTTATACAAAGAGATAGTATTCCCGCATTGGAAAATTGGCCATCCCAACTGGCGGTGCGGCCGATATCGCTCCCGAAAGGTTCTCAATTGCCCAGATAACAATACGGATGCAGTTCGACAGGCGTTATGGTAATGATATGAATGGATCGAGCAAATGAATTTTGAGCAAATTTCCGACTCGTGTTTGAAGCATAGTCCTTACTCGACGTTCCATCGGAAAACTACTGCTAGAGGATGCACTACAACGCTGAATCTCATGAAAAACAAGACACTTACTTTACCGCTAGTTATATTCTTAGAGGTTGGGAAGAAACAGGCAAGACTTGCAGGACAATCGTAAGGTTTCTCATAAATCAGGAAGACAGATTGACCAGATATAGACGGGGGACTTCATCAGTGCATACATAGAGAAGTCGTGTTTTCATTCAAAACCAACTTTCACTGACAGAGGACTTCTATTATGAGCCGAATGCAGCAAGTATGTTTTCCCGACCCTCTGCCTTGCATAACGAAGTCCAACACTGACAGTTGACCTGCTACATGCTTGCTAGAAAGTTTAACCGATATCGACAGAATGTGACAGGAAACATCCTCCAATGCTTTCAATTAGAGCTGGGTTCGAGAATGAGATCAGTGCCCGCAAGGCGACGAGTCGGGCCAGATCGAGTGCGCAATGCATTTCCTCATGCAGCTATCAATTGATTCATGTGTCTTCAGTCCCAAAATTTGAATGTTTCGTCAATGTAAGGTAGAAGAAAGAATGTCTGGCGCAAATATATTTGCTGAAATGTGGTCCGGACCGTGAAGTGGGGTTCTATTCACGTGATCGGAACCCAAAACTAACCTCGAGTAAGCAGGTAGAGACGCACGACATTATAGGAGTGGTTCCTGAAATATGTTGACTCTTCCATTCCTCCCTTTCATCTCGCTTCTACCTTAAGCGATGATGGAAATCCTTCTGGAAAAGTTCCAGAGCCATAAGGAACTGTGTGGCTTGATGTTTCCCACACTTTCCCGCTGTCATGGAGATCACGATGGTCATCGAGATGGGGACAGACATTGACAATCCTAATATGGAGGGAAGAGGCGTGTTGGAATGTCTAGTATCATGAAAGAGATTATCACCACATGATTCAGAATTCAATAAAGAGACTGAAGACCTGAGAGACATGAGTCTAAGATCGAGAGCTCAAGCAGCGGGTTACTTCTATCAAGGTATTCATCACCATCTGTCTCTTCCTCCTCGTCTTTCAGAATATTTCCTATGGCGCTTTTCAGGATTGTGATATTGATGCTAAGCCTCACCTTGGTTGCCTCAGGATCCCCACTCTCCAAACTCGCAGGTGTGTCCTCTTTTTTGTTCTATACGAACATACTAACATGTTTGACCAGGACGCAATACACCTTATCCAGATCTTCTCGATGCTGAGTTGGAGGATCTCATTGATGGATTGGAATGTGCAGATTGGACGAGTGTTCAACTTACCAAGGCTGGTGTCTTCGATCGCGCTCTTCTTGTGCTTTACTAAACTATTCAGGCATATATTGCTCGAATCAAATCAACAAACCCAACGTTTCATGCAGTTATAGAAATCAATCCAGATGCACTTACGATTGCAGCTGCTTTGGATGCAGAACGAGCTACTGGGAACTGTCGTGGTCCTTTGCATGGTGTTCCAATGTTTATCAAAGATAGCATTGCTACCAAAGACAAATTAAACACCACTGCCGGCTCGTATGCACTACTAGGCGCTACAGTTCCAAGAGACTCGACTGTTGTCACAAAACTGAGAGCTGCTGGCGTCGTAATCCTTGGGAAATCAAGTTTAAGCGAGTGGGCCAACGTTCGATCCAGTCTCAATCCTTTCATCGTCGGCTCTTCCTCTGCTGGCTGGTCTGCACGCGGTGGGCAAGTCACGGGCGCTTATTCTCCAAACATGGATCCCTTTGGAAGCTCGTCTGGCAGTGCGGTGGGCACTTCTCTGGGACTTACCTGGGCTTCTCTAGGTACTGAGACGTATGGAAGTCTTGTCCTCCCTGCCAGCAGAAACAATCTGGTGGCCATCAAACCAACTCTCGGCTTGACCTCCAGATCTTTGGTGATTCCAGTCTCTGAGCATATGGACAGTGTAGGACCCATTGCTAGAACAGTCAGAGACGCCGCATATGTTCTAGCTGCCATCGTTGGAAAGGATAGCAACGACCAATACACTTCCACAATACCCTTCACAACGACGCCGGATTATGTAAAGGCGTGCAAACACTCTAGCCTCAGAGGAGCAAGAATTGGAGTTCCAAGGAACGCAATACCAACTGGCGCTGATCCTGTTGTTATGGCAGCCTTCCAGGCTGCGATTTCCGTAATGAAGAAAGCAGGTGCAATCATCGTGGAGAATACTAATTTTAGCATGTACAGCAGCTTTGCGATGGATACCGAAAACCCATTCGGAAGTTTCAATACCGTTTTTGGTGTTGATTACTACACGGACATCCCGAAATACTTATCTCAACTGACCACGAATCCTCAAAACATTCACAATGTGCAAGATATGATCAATTTTACTCAAGCATCTCCTTTGGAGCAGTATCCTCAACGAGACACAGCAACTTGGGATGGAGCTACGCAGTTTGGTACCTATTTCGTCAACAATTCAAGTCCTGGTTTCTGGCAAGCATATCAAGCATTATTAGGTTTCGCAGGCCCAGGTGGAGTGACTGCAGCACTATCAGCCCACAACCTGGACGCATTGGTACTCCCAACAGATTATTCTTATGGCTTGTCTGATATTGGCGGATTTCCTATCGTCAATGTTCCAATGGGCTCATATCCAATCTCTACGCCAATAACGAAGACGCCTACTTGGAATTTGACAGCGATTGCGCCAAATATTCCGTAAGTGAATGTCTTCATTCTGTCTACCAACACCTGTCGAGCGGCTGTCGAGACACATGGAATGCTAACGAATTAGATTTGGAATTTCTCTCATGGGTGCAAAATGGACTGAAGAGTCCTTGATCGGATACGCATTTGCGTATGAACAACGAACTCACTTTAGGAGAAAGATTGCGCCTTACACTTCGCCAACTACTGGGTTGGGTGATGTTTGATTGAAGCCCATGACTAGCAATTTTGCAGCACTGCAGAACCGTTATGCATCTTCTCTGGATGTCTCTCGTCACAATACCATGAGTGCATTGCCAGCGAGTCGAGAATGCCTCGAAGGATCCAATTTGCTGCGCGGCAGATAGAACAATGTAGTTTCTTTGCATCAGATTATTTTCATCGTGCATATTTTTTGAAATGTTGGCTTCATTTATACTCACCGCTGCTCTGATCACACCGCCATGATGCCTGACTTGCCTCCATCACAATACTCATGCTTCACTCGGCTGTTTTACACCTACACGCACACAAAATAATATTGAATATTTGGTAAAGGTACATACTCGTCACATGTCCTAGACAAGCCCCACGTCTAATGAGGCTAGATCCTCGCTTCGGGGAGGGTACGCGTTACCCATTTAGCTCACCGACAGCGCGATAACTCTGCAAGGGCAGCCCTACTGCGGAAAATGTTCCGAAACTTGGAATGCTCAGGCTCACACTCATGCTCATCTCCGCTTGAAACAAGGCAAACACGGCAAACACTTATCATGGCGTTTATCATTTCGGGAAAGATTCTTTCCCGCTTCAGCTTCATCAAACGGTTCTATGTACTGTATGTATCAAGGTCATAGCGGTTAATCCCAGCTCCCAAAGTTCCGGTTCTTCAGGAACGGCGCTCGGATATCTTTGTGGCCCGGCGTTGCAAGACAGATGGAGGATATGTCCAGTGCCTTACTGTCATGGATAATTGACCAGACTTTGAATTTAACCGAATCAAGTCAGGATGAGACATACCTTCATGCATGCACGAGGTGGTGCATGTTGGTTGGTGAGGGAAGGGTGGGCAGCAAGGGGGGTAATCTCTCATGTCTCATACTGTACTATACTGTACTGCTGTATTGGATAGTAGAGTTTCATCCATGTTTGCAGTTTCGTGCGACTTGACTTGTCACGACGTTTAGTTCCCCATGGCGGCGTTCTGATTGGAAGTTGCCAGCGGCGAGGACGTAAGGCTCGACTAATCAGTGCGGGGTACTGTGCTGTAGTACAGTACCTTACTGTACCCGCCGAGAAGATGTGAAGATAAAGACTGGATGAACGTGCTGTCAGGCATGCATTGCCGACGGCGCACAACCGATGTTCTCAGCCTCGCAATCCCCTCCCCCACCCCATCGAATTGTCTTCCACAATCACAGTAACTCTCTGTCTCTAGATATAAGAAGCCCTCGACTCGAGCCTGCGGACAGTTGTAGATGTTTTTTCTTTGTTGATAATTCTACTACTGACTTGAACTCCAAGACACGCGATTCGTGTCCCTCCTACAGACTTTCTCAGCATAGAGATTAATCACTTGTAGGATCTTGTCGTCTAGCGGGTAAGTGGACTTCCTGTGCCGAAGCATGCCCATCCCAAAACAAGGTATTACAGCAGTTAGGCAAACGTTGCCTCAAGCCAAAGAGCCAAAAAGAAAGTGGAACTTCCCCATTTTCTGTGTTCTAGAATGTATTTATTCCATCCTTTGCATGCCCCCGGTGGGCTTCCAAAATTCACCCAATCAGGATACACAAGCGACTATATCATGCGCATGCAATACATATGCAACTACACGCTTTTTGCAATGCGATAGCTTACCAAGCCTGGTTAATATCTCCGCCTTCACAAAAGCTCTTATTTGTAAGTTTTATTTATAAGTCAAAAGCAAGAAGTGCTTTCTTGTTCGTGTTTCAACGAGCAGATTGCATTGTCTCGAGAGCTCAATAAGAGTTTTGGAAGCCTTAAACTGCCTTGGTGCTTTTATCATATGTTCAAATCTTAAGTCTGGCACGCCAGTTCTCCACCTGATTGATTGCAGTTGATGATCAAAGTCTCAAAATGGTGTGGCAGGATTGTCTGGAGTGTTCTTCCACTGTCCAATCAACACCACAAGGCCACGCACCTTGTTACAGTCAACACAGGTTATCTCCCAACAACACGACACCACAGAAGCAAAAATGTTGCAGCCTCAATGCGAGAATGGCAAAACGATCATTTAAAACCAGCTCATAAGATGTTGATAACTGAAGCCTTAATCTTTGTTTCTCGGAATCTGCCTCTTTATGGCTGCACCCGGTGATGGTTATCTGCGCTCTGAGCAAGCCCCCAGCATAAGGCATCGAATTAAGATTAATGCGAGAAGTAAGGCAAAAAAAAAAAACACTTCGAACCTTTGTCTCCAAAGCTGGGCGACCCGAGAAGTGTCAGCTCTCGATTATCACACCTCCGGCGGCTCGTGGTTCCAGCGGACTGATAATCTAGCTTTGCTTATACAATAAGACCGCGATTTCCGGTGAGAATCAGGCTTTTCGAATAGATGATAGTCCTAATTGATGATAAGGCAAAAATGCTCTGGGGGCTGTGCTAAAGTGATGACCTCGATGAGGGTGGGGTAATGACGCAGCGGCTTCGAGTGATTCGCGAGACAATTCAACCGAGATGATTGTGACCTGGCCGGTCCTTTCTTTACCCATATTTTTCCTCGTTACCTATTGCCAATTCTCTCTCGGTCTGTAAACTGTTAGGAAATACAATTGCTGGGTTCAAAGATAGCAGTAACTAGGGATATGGGATGTATCAGTTCGGCTCTGAATGTTGAAAGTTCACTACTACCAGATGCGCTTTGGACATCACTTCGCTTTTTTCTGTTACTTCAATCTAAGCTACTCTCAAATATATTCATTTCTATCTCAATGTTCTCTTAGGGTCTTTCGATTTCGAAGCATGATATGCAATCTTAGTCAGAAATCAATTGTTGTACCAGATGAGGCTCTCCAATCTTCTCTCTTGACAATCCACGACCTGTTGATTAGAATCCTTATCGTGCTGAACAAGCTACCGAAGAGAGGCAATGTAAGCAGCTAGATATCATGGAGTGTTATTTATGTGTATATGCTGCGAGCTTTGCTTGTTACTTTTGCTGTCTTGCTGAGATCACCAGCACGAACACCGTATCCGTGATGCTCTACTCGAGGAGCACCTGCTTCTCAACCCGACAAATTCTCTAATGAGAAGAAATCAAACTGAGTCATATTTCACATGTCGATTCTATGGTTAGATGTCTCTGATTATTTGTACTGTCAAATGATCAGCTTGCGATGTTGTGTGAAGTAAGCAATACAAATGGCTTCGTCAATACGAGACTGGTCTCCGATGCTTTACATACAATTTAAGCTTTAATATACAAGGAAATTAGACTCACCATCATAACGATTCTAAACAGATTCACACAAATCAAGCAAATCCATAATATTCTACGAACGTTCTTCAAGTAGGATATGTTTTAACAAAGAATTTTCAGGTAGACCATTTCCTAGCCGCATCTTTTACAACGTACTTCTATGAATATAACTAGTCATTCCGCCGTAAAAATAACCGATACAGTTTCCAATCTTCTTTGGGCTATCGTGTTGAAGTCACTTCATAGTCACGCTTAACCACCACATTCTCATCCAGTAAGAATTTCGAATATTTCGATAATTTGATAACTACAACTATATTCATAACAGAGGCGATGTCATCTTAACATACCTCGAAAAAATTGCTCTAGCTCATTCTTACGCGCAACGACTCTTCCAAATGCCACATAGCTCCAGCTTATGGTCTATTTCTCCATGCCATACTTCATTTTCTACCGAGCAGAGAATGTCGGCATTGCTCTCAAATCTCAATCATGGCTGACATGCATGCGCCCTTCGACAACGCCTCCTCCTCCTATCGTTCCTATGGAGCAGCAGTATCTTTATTACCATGGATACTCTGTTGGGCCATACCAATCACGGAGGCCGCGAAGGCAGGATTGACGTCGATGCGACTCGCTAGTCTTGGCTGTTCTTCGGGTCAGAAAACTGGATTTTTCTCAAATGCGCTACTTTCTTCCACCTTGTAGCTTGCAACAACTCTCTCCTCCGAGTTCCCAGATCTTGTCACACGTAAGCTGCTCGCGCATGCAATAGTCTACTTCTGTTGCGTGATGAAAATTCGATGCAGCATTGCGACGCTCTGCGAAGTCACCAAGCGCTCCTGGCATTGGCGGAGCTGTCATTTCTGGTAGTTGGGAGTTCACGGACTGGACTTGTGAGCGAGATGCTGGTATGTAATATGGCGCGGCTTGATTTCTTTTCTTCTATCTCCAATGAAAACCGAGAAAGAGATCCTCTAATCGGTTTCAAGAAGTCTGGTTGCAGCTGCGGATTTTCCTTCTCTGCAACAGACGAAAAGGCATATGGCAGCCTAAGGCGCAAGGCATACTTCGAGATTTGATCGGATCGCATGCTGAATCTGTATGTTGATTCTTTGCGAGAAATTTCTTGTCCTATGTTCATACATTAGAAAGAAAGCAGGCTGGAAATGCGTCGTGATGTATAACATTTGTATCGGCAAGGCGTTCAGTGGAGACGAAACACAATTGCTACAACAGCAGTTCGTGTGCTACAACGAATGTGAAATGCGTGGAAAGGCATAGAACTTGCACTGTGAGATGAAAAGAACTCTAAAATACAGAGATGTAACACTTGTTGGAGATGCAGTGTGATTTCGAAGTTGGTGTGGAGGACTTCATATTTTTCGTTAATTACGAAAATATTACTCGTGAGAAATCTGACAGTCAGATCGTCCTTTATTACTTCAAAGTAACGCACTAAGTTCTACTAGATTGTTACCAAAGAAAAAACGTATTCTTTAAGCCCAAGTCTTTGGTCCAATTGTCTCTCCAAGCGGAACTTGCTTCCGCACAGCTTTATCGGTCTGATCCAACGTCTCAAAAACAGCTACATTGCCGAACCACTATCAACCAACTCAGCTTCCAGACACTTCGCTGGGATGACGAATTGGACTCACCTGAGGAGGCTCTTGATTCGTGATTTGTAGCGTGAAGAAGATGAACAGGGTGCACAAAATAAGCCCACAATCCAAAGCAGCAGATGTAACATAATTCTGCAACTCATTAGCATTTCAACATTATGTTGGAATTGAAGAACTTGCATATTGGCTCCACCATCCCAGAAACCTCCTACGAATCAAGCGCTGAACTACAAACCCTGTGATGCCCCTACACCATGGCCGAGCATTAGCATTAGCATTACCTACCACCTCTCATCCACTCCCCACCTCACTACCAGAGAGAACCGAACGGACTCACCAGAGTAAATAATTATACACCGTAGCGGGTGGAATAGCTCCCAACCCCCCAAACATAACAGGCACACAAATATACCTCGCGATGCTCCTGGGCCACTTCTTCACCACCAAGAATGTGATGACAGGGAACGTGGCGCCGATGAGGAAATACCATAGCAGGGGAGAGTAAATAGCACCTGGACTGAAGATCCGCTTGGGGCCAATTGCACCCCAGATCACGGAGGCAGTGAAGAAGACGTTTCCGCCTGGGCAGGTGTAGGAGTTCTTTTGGGTGGAGGTGCAGATTCTGTGATTGGGTGTTAGTGAGTTCATGAGTGCGAGGATTAGAGAGATGGGGAGACACGCACTCAGGGATGTGATTTAATGCCCAGTTCATGATTGCGATTTGGATTATTGAGGACCAGAGTGTTGCGACTAATGTCTATTAGACGAAGCATGTGAAGTGAGAAAGCGGAGGCGGATACTTGATTGAGCCCAAAACATTGTCTTGGGAGGGACTTTCAAATAATGGCCCAACTTCAAATCCTGCAAGAAATACTGTGCTTGTACCATGACGATATATCCTTCAGTAGATCAGCGTAAACCTCCTGAACCGAGAAAGGACATACCATAGCTTTTGAACATCATCATCGCCAATGGTCGACCAGGAGTCATGTACCCCACAATGAACTCGGTGATGACATTCAATCCAATCTGAACATTTGTCGTAGCAAAGATAATTCCAACTGGCACGACCCAGATGATGGGAATGAGTATGCAGACGACCATTGCGTACCAAGTGAAGTTTGTCTCCCAGTAGAGAATGACCAAGAAGCTTAGGGCGAGCATGATGACGAAGAGCATAGCGTACCACCTAGATTATTAGCTGAATGACAGAATGAGGTAAGTTATTGTGGAGAAATACCAGTCAGGAGCATCAGTGTAATTTTTCATCAACTTCATGTGATTGTCGTCCTCCTGATCGCGAGCTTGTTTCCATTGTCGAACTATCGTCTTCCTCTCATACCTAAGTGTCCGTGTCAACCACTTTTGATATAACCCAGTTCTGAGCAAAATGGACTTACAAGATAGTATGCACAATCACAGCACTGATAGCAGCAAAGGCTAGACCATAACACAGCGCAAAATTCGTGCTCACGAATATTGGCGAATAGGCTTTATACAAATCTTCGTTAAATTTGAGCTCTGAGTCGAGAATCTTGCTGACATTGTAGCGATGGCCTGTGTTGTCGTAGCTGCGTGAATCTTGCATTGGGAAATAATCTGCGTACCTGAAATGTATTAGTCAAAGGCCGGTGGTGCTATGGGGCGGGTACATACCAGGCTCCCGTGTAGTGAATTCCTAGAGGTACGCAGATGAAAAAGATCAAGAGTCCAAACATTGCATTACCGATTGCGAACCATGGACTGTAGAATGTTAAAGTGTGCACTATTATTTCCAGAAGCAAAGAACAAACGGGATCAAGGGTGAGCCTAAGTGGGTGATTTAGCACGGCACTGCTCTGATATGCGAGTGCAACAGTTCATACCTAAGAATCCAGTGATCATAGTCCAGTCAAAAGTAATGGGAATCAGGCCGAGTCCTTGAGTCTGTCAGTTATGAAGCGAACATTGACCAATCGATGATGTATGTACCAGTGACACCTCCAAACAATTGATTGACAACCACATTCTTTGGCGCAATCCAACATGCGAACGTGAAGTATGACAAGCCTACTCATTACCGGGATATTAGACTATGGGACTCCCGAATTGTAGGCCATCTTTGGATATCAACTCACCTTGGAATATCCATCCCGGGAACCAATACCACCAGAAAGACCCTATGTGCAGTCATCAGCTGGTTTAGCTGTTCTTATCGATTTCGAAATGGAATTCAGGTGGTTAAGCATACCAATCAGCACATACAGAAACCACTTATATCTCGATATCTGCCAACTGTTCGTTAAACTCGGATCCGAAGGACTATGATCATGCAATCTAGTCCAGTTAGTTCCCCTCTCCTCACAAACACCACCCACTTTCACCTCTCGCTTATCCCTTCACACTTTCCCACCAACCCCACCAGGAGGAAAACAAACCACACTCACGTATACATCAACGCACAATTCACCAAATTCGCCGGCCAAATCATCGCCGCGGGCCAAACCAACCACCTCCTACAAACCCCCGCAAGTCCATACCCCATCATCTGGTTCGTAATCGCAAACAGCAGCTGAAACGCCCACCCAAAACTCTGCCCATAGAACACCTGTTGGCTAACCAACACATCAGTTGCATAGATCGCACCACCCGCGTACGCCGCATTTGCCATGACCACGATAATTGTGTGCTCCTTGTAGTTGAACTTCCCGGGGCGGAGGTTGAATGTTATTTTGGAGGTGCTGAATGGCAGGCAGAAGGGAAGTGTGAAGAGATAGTCTGGGAATAGGAGGTCCCACCCCAGACCCAAAGGGTAGGCGAGTAGTTGGATCGCATAGGTGGTTAGTGCGATTGAGGGGTTACGGAGGGAGAAGAGGCAGTTTATGCCTGAGCCGAGGGTGGTGAGGAGGAGGCCGATTGTCCAGGCGCGGATAGTGGAGGCAGGCAGTGAGGGATCATCTGTTGCGCGAACTGCTGCTCTGACCTGCTTCGGTCAGTTTTTGCTCCTGTCACTTGAGAGATGGCGAATGATAGTGAAAACATGGTGAGTGCTGACCTCAGGGTAAGGGGAGTTCTCTATCAACAGCTCTCCTTCCTGGGCCACTTCTCCAATTTCTTTCTCTTCGTTCCCATTCTTCAGCACCGTATCGACAACATCAAGCTCCTCGATAGGAATATTCGGATCAAGCTCGTGAGTTTTGGAGAATTTTCTTAGTGTGTCAATTGTATCAGAAGCATTGTAGGCGCTTGTGGTAGCTGTATCTACGATCTTGATCTCAGGTGCGGACACTGGAACCGTTTTGGTATTGGCTTTGGCTTCAACTTCTGCAATGGGAGATAGTAGTCCTTCAGCATGAGGAGAGACGAAATCGATTGCTGAAAGATTGTTATTGGATCTCGGTTCAGGATTTGGGGAAGCGACCTCTTTCTCCGTGGCAGAGGCCTTCGCAGTAGAATTTATGTTACCCATTGCGATTGACGCAGATCAATGAACCAACGGCGAAATATCGTGGGAGAGACTGAGAGAATAAACTCAGGACACAAATTCCTAGATTAATCATAAAGCACGGCAAGACTCGAGAGACCTTGTATCTCCTCACATGTTTCTACTATCGTGAAGTCGCACTCAACTCGTGTGTGACAGACAAATTTGATAGATGTCGGTCATGCACTTGTGGTAGTGATGAGTGACTGATGATACTTTTTAATTCATGTATCTTGCTATGGAAAACTCTAAATGTGTTGTACTCTACCAAGTCCTGAAGGTATTGGCAAGTTAAGATGCTAATTGAGTAGGTATCTTGTAAAAACGCAAGTAATACTTTTAGAGGCCAAAAGGTGTAGCTTTGATCACTTCTGCCATCAACTGGTGCCCTTACCGCTCACCTCTCCCATCAAAGCCAATAGCTGAAAATAGTGCCACTCGAACGAAGAACTTGTTCTACGCGTCGAGGTACAGCGCCTTAGATTGGTGGGCAGCATGACCGTTTATGCAGCTATCCGTCTCGAGTACGCCAATTCAAGACACAATGTGGATCTCGCATGAGAGTTCACGTTGCAGTAACTACAAAGCCGAGGGATAGTTTTGTTCTCGGCTTTGATGGGCCACGGATTTGGAAGTGCAAAGGTTTGGGAGTGTCACACTTGCGTCGGCGGTACTTTGACCACCGGTGGGAGTACTTGAAGAAAAGAGATATGTAAAAAACCTGATGGCTCTAAACTTGATGTCGTATTCTTCGTCAGATTTACTCTAACTGCGACAAGTTTAAAGATGCAAAGCATGAAGAAGGCATATATAGTTGCACCAACGAAAATGAAATCATTCCTGATCATGACGGGTATTCTATTCGACTTTTGTCTACCATGCTCAAACTCCACAAATGCAAGAAATTCATCCTCATACCTAAGCAGGTTTTCATGCAATAGGTGACTCGAAAACAAGGGAAACTCCATCATCACCAGCTGTAACAATCCTACCTCCATCACCTTGGACAAATGCTAGAACCCCACCCCCCTCTCCGTCTCCTCGATGTCCTTTCCACTCTTTCACAAACCCACTATTTGCTGTTGCAGTGCCACCTCGAGTATTCCATCGTCTCACAACACCATCCATACCACAACTGGTCAGGAGATATCCATCTGAAGGAGGACTCTTCACAAACTCGAGCTTGACAACGGAGAAGTCCTCGTGGGCTTCCTTGATATGGCGACGAACTGCAAATCGGTATGCGGAGTCGAAAAGTGCGATACTTCCATCGACACTTCCAGTGGCAAAGAGAGTTTGAGGTAGTGGTGCAAAAGCAATACTCTCAATTCCATCGCCTTGAGCTTGGAGATCAGCAAGGATCTGGCCCGCTTGACCTGCAGATGCAGCAGTTCCTGCAGTTTTACCACCCGCCTTTGCACCCTTTGGCTTAGCAGCTCCTGCAGCTTCTGTGCTCAGTCGTGGGAGGCCAACCACCTTGATCGAACCTCCCGCACCCCCGACCACGACAAATGCACCAGATGGCGCAATGCCGACACTGAAAAGTCCTCCCTCGACAGCAAATCGTTGATCCAAAGAAGTGAGACACACAACATATGCCCCTCCCTCCCCTTGAGTCAATCCTGCAGCAGCTCCCTCCCCGAACACATCCCAAACATACAGACTTCCATCTTCGCTTACAGTTGCCAGCAGCTTTCCATCGGCGGACCACGAGCCTGCAGTGCAAGACTCTGTGTGCAGGAAATATGATTGTACAATTTGCAACGGTGCAGATTTTGACTTTCCATCAACAGTATACACCCAAACCGATCCATCATTTGCTCCTAGTGCGATTGTGTTAGGGGACGCAGGATTTGGGCATGGCGCAATCCAGTTTATCTCTTCCACTTCTTGAACTTCTGCAAAGAATTTCCAGGTTTGTGTCTTCGCGCTCGCAGCATATGCTCTCAGTTTTCCATCCAGTCCACCTGAGAACAGAACCTCCCCCTTTGGCAGGGTAAAGCTCAATGCGTTTATTGAGTCTGTATGTCCATCCAACTTGAACAGTGGGCTTAGTGATTTCCTCTCGACCGGCTCATTTGGTGCACTCTGGTAGCTGGCAGGCAGGACAGGTGTATCTTCTGGCGTAGAATCGAAGATGTAACCCATTCCTCCGGCATCATCTCCTTCACTACCACCCGTTGCCACTATATTCGGATTGGTAGGGTGTTGCGCGATGCAGAATATGCTGTCCTTGTGAAGGTCGAAATGAGCGACAGAATCGTTGTGTAGTTGTATCTCTTGCATAATTTCGTCATCGCCTCCCTCTTCGTCATCATCATCATCTCCAGAATCCATGGCAGCATCCCCATCTTCCTCGATTTCCTCGTCCATCTCATTGGGATCGAGCATGGCTGCCTCTTCGGACTCGCCATCATGAGGATCTTCGAAGTCGCGGGAGGATGACATTTTGAGAGAATTTGCAGGTGGATTGATGTAGAATGGATGGTATCTCGTGTTAATTTCCGTGCAGTTCTTGACTTCTTATATTGGTGTTTTGGGTGACTTTACTCTCCAAGGTATTGATTTGTAAGAATAATTTCCAAGCACGACGGCGATTTTTCTTTACTCGAATCTGTAATCCAGCCCCACTTTAAAATGCCCCTCAATCCCATTCATCAACCCCGCCAACGGTCACGGGGCCTTCGTCATAATCCCAGGTGGACACAACATCACTTCGACTCTACCAAGCTACCTTACCGAGCAGTGAGCTCTCAACCATATCATAGACTCTGATATACCTGGAATAACCAAATCCTCATTTTTCTTTTGCCGATACCCTCAAGATCTTCATATCAGTACCATTGTCATTCGTTGAAGGCTAGACTTTCACAACTAGCGAACCCAATTGATACACCCTCGGTATCCCGCGACTGTCGATACACCTTGCTATTTTACAGTGATTTTATAACCTATGTTCTTCGATTTCTATGCCAGGAGGTCATAGACACCAGCTGACTTATTGTTAAGAAAGTGTGGAGTTGTGGCGTTTGGTACCAGAATTCAGCTCAGTTTATCTTGGCCACAGAGCGTCAAGCTCTTCGTGGTATTGGCTACTATCTGATGGATACACACAAAATATAGTAGTTTAGCAAGTTAGGCGACATGATGGCATATCTAGGTACTCTTAGATGAGCAGTTCGGATTAATGTGATGTTGAAACAAATTTGGTCAACTCTATGAGTATCTTGTCTTTCCAACGATAAGTCGAAGGCATTTGATCGAATAACATTACGTTTCTTGTCTTGCCAAAATGACCTGTCACTTTCATAATCTCATCTTTTCACATTGAGCGTGGTCGTTGAAAGAAGGAAGATGAATTCGTCCCTTTGATTTGCCTCCTCGCTTAACTTCCAGGCGATCCCCACCTCCTGTCACCAAATCACATCTCCCTATTGCGATCTGTCAATATTAACATACAAATCTGCAGAAGCTCAAAGCTCTCGAAGACTGCTTGGCCTTCGATCTGGTAACACGAAAACTATAAAGCGCCAGTATCTAGCAAGGTTCTGCTTGGTCTTCGATCTGGTAACACGAAAACTATAAACCGCTAGTATCTGGGAAGGTTTAGCTTTTCTTTTGTGCTGCTTCTTTTTGTTTTTTTGCAGCTGCTTCCATTTGTACAGCTTCTTTCTTTTTCTGCTGAACAAATTCATATACCCGTCTTGATCAATCTGCAATCTAAGAGAGAGCTCGATATTCACTTCATACAGCTGCTATACTGGCACATACGACGTCTCAGTCTTAGATCGAGTTTGCAAGAGATCACCCCTCGCTCAATCTGCTGCACGTTCTAGTGTAAGTTGAGATACATCCCGATCTTTACTTAACTTCAGGCCTATCTCTAACATGTCAAAGCAAATTACAACCCACTCGCAAAGATGGCATTCGAAAAATGTGTTATCTGCGGTAACGGCACCAAGGACAGATGCAGCGGTTGCAAGGCAGTTACCTACTGCTCAAAGGAATGCCAACTCCTAGATCGACCACTGCACAAGATTCTCTGCAGCAAGTACTATTCATTCCTGGAGACGCGACCTGCTAGTATCCCTCCAGCCACCGAGCCCAAGAAATACGTTCCTCGCACCCATAAAGACGTTGATGAAGGCGATGACTCTGACTCATTCACCGATTTTGAATCGGACGACCGCACATCCTTCAAGCTTGCAATACTGTTTCCCGTTGACTCGAAACGTCCGAAGCTGATTTGGCTGCAATGCAAGGAATATGTTGACCACCCAAGCGAAGCAGCTCATCATTTAGTTGAAGAAAGCCTCGAGACCTATCTCCATGATGTTTCGGATCGTGCTCAGATTGCTCGCTTCGGTAGAGAGATTGACATCTATGTAGGTATGGATTCCATTGGCTCGGAGCCTCCTAATGTGTCTATTTGCTGGCTCAACGAGGGCTACGAGACTGTTGATAGGTCCCAAACAAGTATTTTCCCTGCTATTGCTGCAGGCAATCTGGCTGTAACTAGTGTCAGGCGTGTAAAAGACAACCATGGTGGGATAGTTACCTTTTACAACGATGTCAACCTTGCGGATCTTCGACATAGCCTTCAGTACTTGACCCAGCACAACAACATCTTCGAATCTGAGAACGAAAACCCCTACGTCATTCGTGAGAAAAACGAGTGGACTAAGGCAGTAATCATCAGCTGCAGCGGCGATATTCACTATTCTAACAAGAGCAAATACCGCCAGGTTTCAATCCACCGCTCCCACGAAGTCTATGCCAAGAATCCAGCCCTGAGGTCTCCCGTCTCTTACCGGATGGACATCCCACTACTCGTCAAGAAGCTCAACTTCAGCCCAGCTTGGTCCCACCATATCAATACCGGTGTACACATCGATATTTGCGAAAACTCAGCAGCCAACTTTCTAATGATTAAAGCTGATACTCAAGGTTATGATTGGCACTGCCCTGTGGATGGCTGGGACACCGGATTGGATCCTCCAGTATTGGTTGCGCTTTCCGACTTCAAGGATATCACCACTACGCAAGTCGAGGGCTTGGTTGGTTTCATGAAGCGCGTCTATAACGTTATGTGGAACGAGATGATGACCACGTACTGGCGCAAGCGATTCTGCGTTAGGCACTTCCAGTCCAAGAATTTTGAGAGGTACATGGATAAGTTGAAGGCTGAGAAGGTTAAGGATGGAGAGGCTGCTTGGGCTGATGTTGCTCCTCTCCGTGGTGACTGGACTGGGAAGTATGGTATGGTTTTTGATGATACTTATGATGACTACCCTGGTGACTATGGTGAGGATGAGGAGAACGACGAAGCTTCGGATCAAGACGAAGAAGACTCCGTGGATAGTGGCTCCGAGCATGGGGAGAATGGCAAGGCTGTTCATGAGGAACACCTCAAGACAAATAAATGAAGAGGGCGCATCTCCGTACTGAATTTGCCTGTCGATATTGAAATGTTACCTACCAATCAATTGATAGTGCGGTAAAATCGATCAGCTATACTGCTTCAGCATACTTGATAGTCTATCGAATCGAAATTAAATAAGTGCAGCCTGTCAAAAATTCACGTATTTGTACTAGATGCGAATATACCCGCAAGGCAATATTCGACCAATTGTTGAAGTGCAGTACAAGTGCAAGCAGAAGCCGCACTTTTTTCAATCGAAACCATTACCCAAACTAGACGCCCATATTGGCTTTGAGGGTGCAGTGAACCTCGAATATAGTTCGAGTATCCTCTCATACTCCATCTAAGTCCTAAACTCCGTTCCAGTCCAAGTGAATCCTCGTCCAGTAATCCTGTGGCCCAATCACATCCCCTCAATTCTCTATAAACTCCAAACACCATTAAACCACGAGGCATTTAATGCAAACAGTTGGTCCAATCTACACCTACGTCTCCTGCTCCATCTCGCCACCCGAATAATACTCCATATCCCTCCTATACCGATGCCTCATGGGCAACCTCCTAATCTTATTCAAGAACCAAATCTTGCTCTCATGGCCACCGCCTTCACGCTCATCTTCCTCGAGCATGATCGCCATCTTGACGTATTCCCACGCATACTGCCTCCGCAACATCGGGTACACTTTCTCGCCCGGACGCAGCTTCACCGTGTACTAGAAGAGCGTGAGCGTGTAGCGGATAATCAACCATTCGATGGCGATCATGATGGGGCCGTCGATGAGAAAGTGGAGGGTCCAGAGGACAGCGAGGAGGAGCACGCCTTGCCAGGTGGGGAGGTTGAATTGGAAATTGCTGCTTTGGAGTTAGTTGGTTGCATTGGCCGTTGAGGGGGCCTGGTACTTTTGGAGATCTGTGATTGACCACATGGTTTGTCCGAATGCTTTTATACCCGTCATACTATGATATTATCTTGAACTCCTGATATTGGCCGAATCACATGGGGAGAGTGACGGGTATAAAAAGGCTGTCTTGACAGGATGCGAAGAATGAAGAATATGTATGGTTTTTTGTGGACGCTATTTCTATCTATCCTTTAGTCAATACACTACCGCATGCAATATTTAGTACACTTTTGGATATATATGGCACTGAAATCATACCAAGCATTCCAGAACCCGATTCTGATTCGCTTTTCCTAAGTGTATAGCGGCTTAAGGCCGAAATTTGTTTCGTATTCATCGAAGAAAGCAACTGAGAACGAAGTAGTCTGATGTCATGTGGTAAGCGAGGGACAGGAACCCTCTCACTGGAAAAAAAGTGGGGCTATGTGGTACGCAGATATTCTCACTTTTGAACAACAAGCGAGAACAGGAGCATCTGAGGAATTTGATGATACTTTTTGAGGATTTGCGACAATTAGTAACCCGCGAATGTGGTTCAAATTGCTCTTTTGACACAAGAAATTGCTTACTGTTATGTTTTGAATTTTCATTCGAATGTATGAGTTCAAGAAGCGTATTCAACCTAACGGCTTGCTCGAAGTCCTAGGGTGCATCGTCCATGAATTTTTTCTTTAAACGTGGACTGAGATGAATCTTTTCCCAATTTTACCTGACACTTGCCATAATCTCTTTTTGGCAAAGATATTGCTATCTTGGTTTGCAGTTTGCGACCCAGACTAAACATTTTGTTGTGAGATTACTTAGCAGAACTTCTTACACCATAATCGTTCAAGGACGATAGGTGACTTCCGACTTTGAGACAATGTGTTGGCAGAGATGGACGACTGAAAAAGAGTATGGAAGCTGATCGAATAAGCCCTCTGACTTGCGACGGAGTTCCATCTTAGACCCAGACCTACTTGTTCTGAACCTCGCCTTTCTCTTCCCATAGATGTTAATGCGCCTTGCTGTGTCTTTTTTGTGATAATTCTGACACCTCTTGCCCAAATGAGATGACTTGCTACTAGTCCACATTCATATTGCCATACACACTGCGAATAGCTTCACTTTTGACAAAGTGAAACACATGAGTGATTTCTCGACCAACGGGTTTCCGAGACAACGCCAAGGTCAGGGGTCGGTGGCTCCGGAGTCACGACATTGGAAGGATATCTGCAGTATGCGGTGCCAGCTGAGCAATGGAAACATCTGATACAGGCCTTCGGTTGTGCCTCATCATAAGACCGATTGCGATGAGCTGGTGGGTTGCTGAAAATACGAGCGAGATGTATTCATAACTTTGAGTGAGAATAAGCTCTCCTGTATGTATCTGTATCTGTGTCTGTATCTGCTCGGAATATAAAAATATAAAAAATATATGATCGAAAATAGCTTGATAGCTTCATTGGCTTAGGGCAAGCCTTAGCCGCTTGATATTCGAGGCATGACATGGTGTGTTGATGGGGAGATAAGATTATTGGCTTGTCCCATGTCTTTTTTGGCCATTTCTCGAGTCTCGTCCACTTCTGGCAGAGAGAATTGATGCTTGATGGGCGATGAGTAGCTTCATGGCAATATGCTGCAGAGACATTCATGAATCGTAGTGAGGAGGGCATTCTCATACGACTCCATACTCCATACTCCATACACCCGAATCATCGATGAACGCCATGGTCATCGTTTCCCCCTTTCCCCTGTTGCTAAAACTTGGAGAATCTTTCTTGACCAGTAAATACAGGCTTCCAACAACGGCAATAAGAAATTGCGGCGCACGTTGTCTGTAACGAGTTAAAACCCCTCCACCAGTATTTCCCCTCTAGACTCCATACGTCGAAGGTCCAGTTCTGAGGCCTGTCCACCTTTTTGGAAGAGAGCAATAAGCTTCCAGGACTTTGTTCTTCCAACAAGGAGCGACCAGCTTTAGAAATAATTGTGCATCATTCTTCTTTTATATCTTCAATTCTGCCATCGTGTTATTGTTGCTATTGTCGTTGTTGTTATTGTTATTGTTTGTCGCAACGGAATCAGCTTCAGCTCTGTCGCAATCTGCCGCCACTCCCCGCTATCGCATGTGGTGATTACCACATCTTACTTACCTACCGAGAACTACTGGGGACTATTTTCGAGTTGCTTGGTCTCAATCTGCAGCAGCACCGAGAGAGGGAAACGTTAGACCCCCGTTGTTGAGGAGAAGCGCCAGAAAGCCAGAAACTCTACGAAGAACCGAAAAAGCCGTTCGCGCATCATACATACGTACATTCTATCCTCTCAATCATCTACAATTTTATATCCTTCGCCTTAGAGATCGCATTCATTCGCGTTCCTCCCACCTGCAATTGCGGTTTTCACGCAAGGCAAGGCAAGCCTGACCACCAACCATACTAACCCTAATCGAAGAACAACCCCGCGATGAATGGATCACAGATCAAGCAGGCCGCAATCAACAAGGCAAAACAAGTCGCGAGCGCAGCTGGCAATGGAAATGCGAACAAGAAGCGCAAGAAGGAGTTGAAGCCCATCATTACTACCGAAGGACAAAAGGACGCTGAAGGTGGCTCAAATATGGTGTCGAATCAAGATACTGCAGGGTAAGTCCTTTCAGTCCATTTTCGTATATTCCTATCAACATACTCCCACATGCCACACCCTCCCAATCCAAACCCAAATCTTCAAACTCTCTGGCCGCGCGACAATCCTTTCTTGTTGGTCTGCACCATCAAACCTGGGGTGGGATCAAAATGATCGAGATCGCAATTTGGCACTTCTCCATCCAATATGTCCTCGCTACTCAAAAATCTGCTGGGCACCACAAATAATAACTCTGGACACAGTGCGCCAACAATGAACCGATCACCCTCTTCTGCCTCATCGAGAGAAGATGCAGCAGAGACAACTGCAGACGAAGAAGATTCCGAGGATTATTGCAAGGGCGGTTATCATCCAGTCCAGGTTGGCGAGCTCTTTAAAGAGGGGAAATACACGGTGGTGCGCAAGTTGGGCTGGGGACACTTCTCGACCGTGTGGCTCTCAAGAGATAATGTTACTCAAAAGCACGTCGCGTTAAAGGTTGTACGATCTGCAGCACATTACACCGAGACCGCCATAGATGAAATCAAACTTCTCAACAAGATCGTCGGCGCTAAGCCAGATCACCCTGGACGAAAGCACGTTGTGAGCTTGCTAGATTCCTTCGAGCATAAAGGTCCAAATGGAACACACGTCTGCATGGTATTTGAAGTACTGGGGGAGAATTTACTGGGTCTGATCAAGAGATGGAATCATCGAGGTATTCCTATGCCACTTGTCAAGCAAATCACAAAGCAAGTCCTCCTTGGGCTGGATTATCTCCACCGAGAATGTGGAATTATACATACAGATTTGAAGCCGGAGAATGTGTTGATTGAGATTGGTGATGTGGAGCAGATCGTCAAGGCTTTTGTGAAGGAAGAGCCTAAGAGCAAGGAAGACAATCCAAATGGCAGGAGAAGGCGACGAACACTTATCACTGGCAGTCAACCTTTACCTAGTCCATTGAACGCCAGCTTTAATCATGCAGAGTTGATGAGGTTCCCTGGAAGTTCGGCAAATTCGCATACCAGTTTGAACCAGATGATGAGTGAAGGTAAGAACCTGATCCAGATAGACCATGTTTTAGATGATTTACTTATTCTGTCGCCACAGCTGCAAAAGACTCTCCAAAATCAGAACGGGAAGAAGAGGAGAAGCACAAGCAGAGGGAAAAGACTGCGTATGTTTCAGTTATAGTGTTTCTGTTTGCTTTTCTAACTTGGTTAGGGACCTTCTCACTCGCGAAGTCTCGGGAATTTCTTTGGACAAGGATAAGAAAGATATGACAGGAATGGAGAAGATTTCCGTAAAGATCGCAGATTTGGGTAATGCATGTTGGACAAGTCATCACTTCACAAACGACATTCAGACGAGGCAGTATAGATCACCGGAGGTAATACTAGGGTCGAAATGGGGTGCTAGTACCGATGTTTGGAGTATGGCCGCGATGGTAAGCTTTTGCATCTTCCACAATAGCACTTTCCACAATCGCAGATGCTAATTTGATTAGGTCTTTGAATTAATAACAGGCGACTATCTATTCGATCCCCAATCAGGTACCAAGTACGGCAAAGACGATGACCACATAGCCCAAATCATTGAACTTCTCGGCCCATTTCCCAAATCCCTCTGTTTGTCTGGCAAATGGAGCCAAGAAATCTTCAACCGAAAAGGCGAGCTTCGAAATATACATCGACTTCGCCACTGGGCACTTCCAGACGTTTTGAAGGAGAAATATCACTTCCAACCCGAAGACGCACGGAAGGTTGCCGAATTCCTGACACCAATGCTCGAGCTGATCCCAGAGAAGAGAGCTAATGCTGGGGGTATGGCTGGTGCGGAATGGTTGGAAGACACGATCGGTATGAAGGGTATCAAGATTAACGGTCTGGATGTTGGTAGTAAAGGGGAGGGAATTGAAGGTTGGGCGAGCGAGATCAAGAAGCGGTAAGTCCGCTCCTCTTGAGTCTCGTGGTGGAGGAGGTCAGGGTCAGCGAGCATACATTGCAGCGTCATTCTGTTGATCGTACGCCGTTTCGCCAGAATGTCGATATCGGGCCGCCTTCATGTAAAGATCTGTGAAAGGAATGAATGAATGGGATATGGCATCACTCGTTTTCACCCCACAGTTTTTCGAAGCGATTTTTTTTACCAGTTATTCGCGTTAATTCCGTTCATGAGCTACGTTTCTCGGGCTGTGATGAGGATGGTTAGCATGGTTAGATGTGGTGGATACGATGTGTGGGGCTAGAAAGCTTGAACAAACGATTTATATACGACTGGTGGGTGGATGGATGGAGGGACACAACAACATCGTCTGGTTTGGCGGGCATAGGTGGTTGGTTTATTGTGGGTTAGTGGGCGGGCTTCATGGCTAGGTCGCTGGATGGATTGACGGATGGCTGTTGGTGTAGTGGGTAGCATTGTGTGACTGGTGAATGGGTGAATGAAATGGTACATGGTAAATGAAACGGCGTTTTTACGTAGATAGGCAGAGAGCGATGGGAAATTTGTTCTTTCTTGCGCATAAATGGCTGTTCTTACTGGATGTGAATTTCTCAATCGTGTCTGATCTCCTTTTTTTCTAATGTGTGTTTCTATGTGAATATTTAAATTGGTGCAAATTCCATGTGAGGAATCAGAAAACGAATGTGTGTGTGAATTTGAATTACTCAATTCAACATAAAATGTGAACCAAGGATTAGAAAATGAATGTGTGTGTGAATTTAGGTGAATCGGAGAATGAAAGTGTGTATTGATGTGGCTCAATGAGAAAGTAGGAAGAAGGAGAAGAAATTCGTAAAGATGAGACCGTCAAACCGGACATGGTCGAAGACGGAGATATGAAGTAGTTGGATTGCATACATGATTAGTATTGAATTACAATGTGCTCAAATGTTATACACATTTGAAAAGTACCCAAGTACAAATTTCGTCGCTGTCGCTGTCGCTGTCGAAAACGGGAAAAGAAAGTAGCTGGATAAAATATAAGATCTTCTCACCTCTTGCCATGGACCACTAGTGACTTTCAATGTGTTTGAATATCTTACACATTGGGAGGTAAATGTCTACCAATAGAAAATCTAGAGAAAGTGTCTCAATTTTCAGGTCGAGGCTAATAAGACCCGTTACTGTAAAAGAGGGAAATATAAGGTACGTATCTAGCTTAGATGGATAGGATGGTCGAGATGGATAGCGACTTAGATTGTGTATAAATATCATACGCATTGGAAAAGTAAAGGTCTATAAAAAGAAGTTCTAAGAAAAGAAGTTTCGCACGAATGTCTGTTTGCAATACCTATGGTACCTAGATATATATTTTGTACCTATCAACCACTACAGCTTTTGGCTTTAATCTGACAAGGGCGACTTTGGCTGGCCTTGAGAGTACGGAGGTTAGGTCGGCGATAGCTTGGCTCGCTTCGCTTCGTGTCTAAAGGAGTGAGTGAATTTCAGGTAGGGTAAGATGTCTGTAGTGATGACAATTAACAGAGCTGGCACTTGGCATAGAATATAGACCTCGCGGAGTGTTTGCGATTTTGGAGTACTTGAGTTATATGTGTAATTTATTACCTCGATCTTACTTGACCTTTGAACGAATATCTATGGGTTAGTGTTTTTTGTATCCCAACCTGTGGCGCTTTTGCTAGACTCGCTTAATTCATGCAGAAAAAGAAACCATATGCTTAATGTGCTTGTATTTGTGAACGAAGTCATGCTATGATTGTTGCTGTGCCCCGTGTATTGGTACAGTTTTCTCCCAATACCCCTTTCCCTATTTCCTGCCCTGTTTTCGTTTCCGCTCAAAAGTATGTAGTCACGCACATGAACGATCGAGTGATACCCAACACAAATGTAGCCAAAACACCACCAAACTCCTTAAAATCAGCCAACCGCCTCCCCGCCCATGCCTCGCTATTCGCCAACCCAATATCCATTCCAGATATCAATACATCATATCGCTCTTACTGGGACTCCTATTTCCCTTACTAGGACTTCTATGCACCTTGCTTGGACTCTCGCTTCGCTGGTTCTTACTCGGACTCCTCTGAGGCGTCATGCTCGGCATGATAGCTTGGTATGTCTGCCCAAACACATCATAGCCGATATCATTGCGTTGTGGTGTCTGGGGTGGCGCGCCCCAGGCATTGTATTGGAAGTCCATTGGGTGTCCCTGTTGTTGTGGAGGTGGTGGAAAGTACGCTTGTGGTGGAGACATGGTATGGGACTTGGAGCGAAACATGCCGAATGCGAGATTGTTCACCAAGATACAGACGGTGACTATCAGAACGACGAAAATCTAGGCTCGTTAGCTGCTTGTATTCGAAACCTTGGATAGGAGACATACCATTGCTTTGTAACTAATAGGCTCGATGAAACTGTTGAAGATTTCGGCAAATGTGTGGGCACTGATCCTGCCTCTTTTGACGCTATTTGGATCCTGATGCATACAGTGCTCCCAATTGTCGCATACTGCCTCTAAAGCTGGCAGTCTTGATCCATGTCCGCATTTATTCTCCACAAAATCTCTGGCACATTTCGCCATCTCAGCCATAATAAGAGCCAGCTCTCCCTCAGAGGCCTTGTTGATATCTGCACTAACTGTCACCCAGAATTTATAGATTCCGAAAATTGTGAGTCCCGCAATGAAGAAGTTCACGATCAGTTGTGCGTAATACGAGAGAACGTTCGGTAGGTTTGGGTGAGAGTCGATAAAGTGGAAGGTTGATGCTAGCCAGCCTAGTTCGCGCTCCTTCGTAGCTTTCTTGCCCTTCCTGCTCTTTGGCCTAGACTCTCCAGAGTCCGATTCAGAGTCAAAATTGTCATCTTTGTAGATCTTGCTCAGCTCATAAGCTTGATGAGCACGTTTCTGTAATCGCCGTTTCTGTGCAATTGGCGCAAATTTGCCTTTCCGCATATCCAAACGTCCTGGGCTGCTTCCCGAAAACCCAGTACCTCCTCTGCCAAAAGCTGGTTGTCGTCCTGCGCTCGCTCCTGCGAAAGTCATTTGGGTGGACTTTGGAGGATCTGGTGTATCGTCTAGATCTGCTATACCACCCGGAGATGATTCTGCACCAGAAAATTCAGAAAATAACTCTGGCTCAAAAGATTTCTGAGGCGTTTTGAATGATGGTTTAGCGATGGAAGGTGGATTGCGGAATGGTGTCGCAGGGTTTGTGATAGCTGCTGCTGCAAAAGAACTTTGTATTTTTGGGGTCGCAAATCCAACTGTCGAAGATATTATTAGTCTTGAATTCAAGCTATATGCAAGATATTTGATGCACTTACCCTTCTCGCCTTTGTGCTGGGGAAATGGTGTAGAAGGATCAACTGGTGCTCGACTTTCCCATTGCCAATCCATAGGACTTTCTTGAGTACGTCTTTCTTGAAACATTGCTTAGGATCGATTCTACTATCCGGCTTAGGTTATGAGAGGAGACTGAAGATGAATCGTTGATGATATCTTGCATACGAGTTGCATACAAGATATCTGGAAAGTAAACAAAAACACGAGAAGCGCCTCGGAATTAAGGTTGGAGCTAAGACCTTGGCGCGTACCGTCTCGAAATATCAAGCACTGAAAAGCACCTCTGACGACACCTTAACAACCTCACCTTTTCTCTCGACAAGCCTGCGAAGGATTGATTGCGAATTGCTTCTTCCGCACGAGCAGTGAATTATCTACCAGTAAATTCGGCTGTGTGCTGCAAGACTTCCGACTTCCATTAAAATCTTCTGATTACGCCGACTGTCTCCTTACCAACTGCACCTCACAACATGTCGGATCTGGGAGATTCTCCAATGGCAGATAACCAAGATGTAAACAGTCCTGATTCTGAGGATCGAGAGGCTTCGGCGCCCATCGGAAACCCAGACCTAGATATGGACGATGCCGACAATGCAGAAGATCAATCTGACAACGAATCCGAGCTTTCAGAAGTCGACGAAGATGAATTCGCGGATTTCGATCCTACCACTGTTGCCTTGGATGAAAATCGCCCAGCTATAGCAGTTGACGAAGAGATAGCAAGGTCACTCAAAGCAGGCAAGAGGAAGAAGACTGATACTGAGGGAAAGAAGCCAAAGGAAGCAAAGCGGGAGAAGAAGAAGCGTCCAAGACGAGACGATGACGAAGACCCAGATGGAGAGGTACTGGATGGGAAGAGAGCCAAGAAATCTAAATCCTCAAGATCAGATGGGGAGAGGAGAAAGGATCGGCCTACCGAGCGTCGACAACCTTCACCAGAGAATGAGGCCAATTTCACACCAGAGGAGAGACGTAGACGGGCTTTGGACAGGGCTATGGATGATGCTCTCAAGAACCCCAACAAGAGAAGACGCAAGAAGGATGAAGTTGTATGTATCTCCTTGCAAGTACTATTGCACGTACTAATAGCGCTGTAGGATCTCGAAGAAGCATTCGATGACGAAATTGCCGCTCTAAAAATTCGGATGGAACAGGCTTGTGAGGCAGACAACACAGCCCGTGAACGGGGTCAGCCAGCTATTCATAAGCTCAAGATGCTTCCAGAGGTTGTTGCTTTGCTGAACAGGAATACCATCCAACACTCCATTGTTGATCCAGACACCAATTTCTTGCAATCGGTCAAATTCTTCCTTGAACCTTTAAATGACGGAAGTTTACCAGCATACAACATTCAACGGGATTTGTTTGCCGCCCTGATCAAGTTGCCCATCGAGAAAGAGGCTTTGTTAAGCAGTGGTATTGGCAAGGTTGTTCTTTATTACACCAAGAGCAAGAAGCCAGAAATCGGTATCAAGCGGATTGCAGAGAGGTTATTGGGAGAGTGGTCCAGGCCAATTTTGAAGCGCAGTGACGACTACAAGAAACGCAAGGTCATAACGAAAGACTTTGATGTTCAGTATGTATCTCTTAACAGGCTCCAACATAATTGCTAACTAGTATACAGAGCCGCACAACTTGCACTTCGTCCCTCAGGAACTCAATCTTCACAACTGGCAAGTTCACAAAGAGTTGGCCTTTCACAGCGTGAGCTGGAACGAGAGCGACTTCTAGCACAGCCCATCAGAAGCAACAGAGCTCGTGTTGAATCTGGAAATACCAGTTATACCGTGGCACCAAAGAGTAACTTTGATCCAACCAAGGGGATAGATCCATCATCGCGCCCAATTGGTGCTGGTGGTATGGAGGCATTCAGGAAGATGACTGCCAAGCAAGGCAAAAAGCGTTCTTAATCCCCTGGGATTTGGGAAGCATGTTCACGGCAAAGGTGTAATTTTATAGGTCATCAAGGAATTTTGGAAGCTCTTGGCCATTAAGAGCTTCGGAGCGTGGAGTTGATGGAAAATCTTATCTGCCAAACCAATAAAATCGTCACCATATCTCTCGTCCTGTGGCTTGTTCTCGACTTTTTCCCTTTCACGCTGGTGATTCTAAGTTAACTTTGGACGAGTGTCCGAGGTCTATTGTTGTTGCTTCTTCGTTATAGCTGGGTAGCATTGGGACGAATGCCTCAGAATGTGCTCAATTACAATGCACATTGGAGGATATCAAATACAAAAGCTGAGATAAGTTTCTCTGGCGAATTTGGATCTCGATCCGAGATTATCCATCTTCACCATCTTCCAAGATGGCAATAGTGATAGATGTGCTCAAAAGCTACGTACTTTGGAAAGACGGATTTTGCAAGCCTCGATCTTTTGGTGTCACATGAGATCGGCCATTATAACCTCGGCGGTTTAAAACTTGGCTAGCTTGGCTCTTCCATGGGTCAAGGCAGTACATAGAGATACAACATTCTCGAATTGTTGATCAAAGCATCTTTTGTGTTGTTTGAATTCATAGCTGCAACCAATTACTTGAACTAATATACACAATGGTTAATTCCGCAAATTTGGAGCTTCGGCCGCGATCCCTTCAGGCTGCTCACCAAGACACACACCAAGTGGCTGAACCGGAAGTGCCTATATCTACTCAAAATGGGATGTCCCAGGATGATTTTCAGGAAGCTGCACAACACACTTTGGAGCCAACAGACAGAGGCCGAGCGGCTTGGAGATTGTTAGCAGCAGCTTTTGTGTTTGAAGCTCTTTTCTGGGGTGTGTTATCTGACCATCCCTTCAAGCTCACTAGTACTAATATCTGTGATGTGAAGGGTTTCCTCTGTCTTTTGGAATATTTCAAAATTATTATTCTACGCTGCCTCAATTCGCGGGCAATCCTTACATTCCAATAGTGGGAACTGTTGCATCTGGCATCTCCTATCTTGGAGCACCCCTCATAACTCCTGTGATTAAGAGGTATTCAAAGTATCAAAAACACATGATCTGGATTGGCTGTAAGTGAGTGCTCTCGTATAAAGAATCAAATGTTGACTGATTGCAATTTTAGGGCCAATGTGTCTTGGTGGTCTAGCTCTGGGCTCATTTGCCAAAACCCTGGGAGCGCTGATCGTTACCCAAGGCATTCTCTATGGTGTAGGATTTCTGATTTTCTACTACCCAATCATAAGCTTCGTGAATGAGTTTTGGATCGAAAGACGTGGTTTTGCGTATGGCATTCTGTGTGCGTCTTCTGGGGTATCAGGAATCGTCTTTCCATTCATTACTGAATCTCTACTCAATAAGTATGGATATCCAATAACACTACGAGCTATGTCGATCGGCTTAGCAGTTCTAACTGGACCTTTGATACCGCTTCTTAAAGGACGACTACCACCCTCAGAACAGAGTGCACCTGGCCGTACTGATTGGAGCTGTGTGAAGAAGCCGTTGTTCTGGGTTTACAGCACATCGAACGTAATTCAAGGGCTTGGGTTCTTTTTTCCGTCTCTTTATCTTCCATCATACGCTACCTCAATTGGACTCAGTACAGCTCAAGGCGCCCTTGTTCTGGCCATGCTCAGCTTCTCCCAGGTCCTTGGCCAACTCAGTTTCGGTTACCTCTCTGACAAGCAACTCCCCCTTGTCATACTCATCATCACCTCCACCCTTGTCTCAGCCATTGCCTCATTGGCCCTCTGGGGTCTCGCACGCTCCTTGGTAGCACTTATAGCCTTCTCGATCATTTACGGCTTCTTTGGTGCCGGCTACGTAGCTATGTGGGCACGCATGGGGAGTGCAGTCACCAGTGAGTCCATGGCTGCGATGGCAACATTTAGTCTTTTTTGCTTTGGGAAAGGAGTGGGCAATGTACTGGCCGGTCCAATTAGTGCAGGCTTGCTGAAGTCAGTAGTTGATACAGGTGTATATGGTGTGTTGAGGTATAAAGCCGTTATTTTGTTCACAGGCACCTGTATGCTGTGCAGTGCGTTGACTGTGATTGGTGCTTGGGGCGCGAAGTCGATGGCGGCTAGACGTATTTGATGGTTTTGTACAAATGTGGCGGTTCGCTTTTAGCAATGACCTTGAAGCCCAACGACTCTACCCAGCGAGGCTGACTAGGTGTTCGGCCAGATATCATACATGGAGGCTTAGCGGAGACCATTGGTCGCAAATCCTTGCACTTACATGAAAACCCGTTAGCCAGCAACCTGATAATATTTGGGTCAAGGTCTTCAACTCATACATATGAATCGCGGCGTTTAAATTCATATTACGCAGTGTAGGTTCCATCTTGTGGGCTTCTACAGCGTCATGGAAAGCTCGGCCTCTTACCAATACACAAGCCTCACTGAGAGGGGTGGCATTCGACTGATCTCGCTTCAGCCTAGTCAAACACTCGATCAACCACTGCGATGTTCTCTCATACCGACATCACTTAACAAATGTGAGCAAGATCTGGTCGAAGGTTACACCGCACTCTCATATGTTTGGGGGCCTGCAACTGCGAGAGGTGAGATTCTAGTTGATGGCATGAAGCTAGAGATTACTGCTTCGCTAGATTTAGCTCTTCGTCACGTTCGAGAACCCTTGAGGACTATACAGATCTGGGCGGATGGGATCTGTATCAATCAGGCCGATATTGAAGAGAAGGGTCACCAAGTTGCACAGATGGGCGCGATATACGAGACAGCACAGCATACTATCATATTCCTGGGATTGGCCACTGAGCATTCTGATGCCATTCTTGGTGCTGTGAGTTCATCAAGAGTGAATAAAATGAATAATACAAGTTGGTCGTCATCCTGGCAATCTTTTAATCATGGACAAAACTCTTCATATACACCAGATGAGGTGTTGGTGGATATCCTCTCCCGACCATGGTTCACTCGGGTCTGGGTACTTCAAGAACTTGTGCTCAGTGTTGACCCTTGGATACAATGTGGCCTTAAACGATGCAAATGGGACCATTTCAGTTTCTTCAAAGCTGACGTCGATGTGCCGAGCGGAAGCACTCTTCAAAGTTTGCTGAAGGCTCAAGAAGACATGCACATGTTACGAATAAGTTACAGGACACAACATCCCAACTATCATGAGGGTCCAGCTCCTCTACTTTCAGCTCTACAAGCTCGACGAGGCATGGGTGCAACAGACCCTAGAGATTTTATATATGCACATTTGGGTATGACTAACTATTTCATACGCCAGTCGGTGAAGACTGATTATAGCAAATGTTGTTGGCATCTGTATACAGAGATTGCAAGATGGTTATTGAAATATCTTCCACATCTTGACATTCTCCTTCTGAATGCCGCACCAGACCATACTAACGAACGAGCACGTCTTCCTTCATGGGTGCCAGATTGGTCTCGGCCTCAAAATTCTTTTCGGAACGATATGCCTACAAGACTGTCGAGCAGTGAGATTGTTCCAAGGCCAATAGAGTACGGAACCTATTCACTGCTCCAGCAAGCATACAAACAGGATTTTGGAGATCCGTTGTATTGCCTGTTACACCAAGACTCAAGCCTTCTCATTATGGACAGTCGCCGTTGGACCACTATTGCTTCCATTCTCCCACCCATCGATAGGACGCAACTCCAAGGATGTGCATGGCTGCCAAATCCCATACCCCCAAATGACGTTCGAGTTATCATGCCAGAACCAAACAATATCTGGGAGCTGTACGAAGATGCCACACACCATCGAGTCATGCATAATTTGTTCGACTTGATGATGAACCAAGTTTTGCCAGACATTGACAGATCTGAGGTATGGAGTTTGAAAACTCGTCCAGAATCGAGAACAAGTTTCATATTCGAATCTGGAGTGTCTGGGCATGGGATTTTGTGTGAAATTGCGCGCCAAATTTTGCTAGGCAATGTTGCAGATTCCACCAATCTCTCTCGACATGACCAACATCCTGTTGTTCGCGACATGGTTTTGATGTTGTTACTCCTCGCTCGCCAGTATCTCTCTGGAGCAAGTGTTGCAATAATGACTGATGGCTCTGTCTCAGTCGTACCGGAGTGGGTGGAAGTGGGCGATATATGTTCATACCATCAAGGCGGAAATAGGCACAGCCCCGAAGAGTCTACAACTAAAAGTTATGAGATGGTCTTACAATATCCTGGAGTTGGTTTGTGTGGTCTTACAGACGTCCAAGGACATTGGGATATCTCAACATTTTTGCGTCTTGACCAGGAATTCATGAAATCCGAGGCAGACATAGCTGTCATCCGGGAACTAGAGGAAGTGGGCTTTAAGCAGTTCAAACCACCTCGGGTAGTCATGGGACCTTACAGAATCGTGGCAGTTGGGGATTATACATATACCCTATCCATCCATGATATTCGAAAGGCTCGGCTGCCAACATCTGCTCCAACTTTGCCACCGATCATACTCATCAGCTAGTAATTAATGGATACCACATCGAACCTTTCGAACTGCTGTTCTGAAACCATCACTAAATTTTCGCTCACGTGGCAGCTTCAACCACGAGGTATTGAATAAATTAGCACACTTGAAATGTTTCGCTGGTCTTAGTCTAGTCATGGTCACAGCTCCAATCGCTGAGGACGAGCAGTCTCAAAGAGCTCCATATCGTCTCGGCGGAAGATCGTGATGAAGAAAAGATCTAGCTCTGCTCTCGCTAGGCTGCATCCCTGTTAGTCTTTGAGTTTTGATATTGAATAAGCGAGAAAACATGATTGCAGACCTACTTAATACTGATGCAACCTCTGCTTCCTCTGGAGAATGAGACTATGTACTTCTCTAGAGAGCGACCGCCATCAGGACTTTGCCAGCGCTCTGGTATATATGAGTACGAGCCAGGGAAGATTTTCTCGTCATGATGCGTCAAAACCGATGTCCTGCCCACTGGTGTCCATTCTCTTTAGTTTTGGACCTCAATAAAGATGAGATAGACTGACTACTTCTGGGAAACGGCGGCACCATTGGGAAACAACGATCAAATTTCACCCGAGAAAAAAGTCCCACGCACCAACGCTGAACGCTGTTCGTGAATTTTCCTATCAATCTCGCCAAAAGACCCGACCATTCACTCATGAGGATCGATGAACATATGGGAACTCAGAGAACTGTAAAGTGCTTGCATCGCCGGCACAGCGCATCGGGGAGACTGCAGATTGAGATAGATAGGAGCACGTGGAGGCACCTTCGTCCAAAGTTAAAGCTGTACACCGAAGAAGTTCGATATGTTTGGTTGATATATAAGTGGACTTAGATTCTAAAGCATCCCGAGATACTGCATGCTGTGCTTCATGTGGATAAGATAATGACAGCAGACCTCTCCTCTATCCTCTCCATTCACAACCCTCCAAAAGATCATACAAACAAAAACCACGAATGCAATACCTCCAAACCCCGATCTCTACGCCATCGAGCTAGACTAGCTGACCCAAGAAAGCCATCTCATACCTGAAGATAACCCTCCTTCTCCTCGACTCAATAAACACAAGTGAAAGTATCGTGAATACCGAAATTTGAGTTCAAATCTGCCATGTCACTCCCTCCCATTCACCATTCCCTACCATCCCATCACGTCCAGAGAGACAACTCAACCCATCCCCCTCCCCCCTCTTGCTCTTCTCTCACTCAATATGCAGCCCTACTAAATCACTCAAAACTATTCACACATTTCGAAAAGAAGCTTACAACCTAGACATACCTAGCCAGGCAAGTCAAGGCAAGGCAAAAACAGATGAGACATGACACGACACTTTTTGATTCCTGAGTACCGATCTATTCAATTACTCAAAAAATAAAATCTGTCTTGAGATGCTCCGTTCAAAGCGGCCAAACAAGCCTCTTGCTTGAATCGACTTATTCCACCACACATTCAAGAAAAGAAATCCTTGAGATCTGCCAGGCTTAGAATACTGCCAGAACTTCTTAGAACAAGTCTACAGATTCGAACTGATTTAAGTAGATATATGCTATAACAGGGAGTAGAGTCAACTTAGCACACACATTCAACCATAATCACAGAATGCACAGACAAGCAGGCAAATACTTGTCAATTGCTCTCCCTCTCGATTTCAGCAAAGACTAAACCAAGCCAATCAATGTCTATATGCCCGCACCTGCTTCTCTAAGAGTAAAGATCCATGCAAGATAGCACAACGCAGCGATAGAAATGCAAAATACATCAATCCCAATCCGAAGAGCGTACGCCAAGCGCCATCGCTAAAGACCAATCCCTGGGTATCATCCGTTTGTCCATTCCATGCATGATTCGTGGATATCGTAAAGGAGCAACCGTAAGCTCTGCAGCGCCAGTAACCATGCAAATTGAAATCCATCGCCATAGATCCAAGGAAAAATAAGATAGGTACAAGCTAAGCATATGTCATCACCAGCCCCTCACCCCCACCACTCATTCAATTTGTGTATCAGACCAGTCAGGCTGAGAAGCAACCTGAGTGCTGATGGTGTCATTAGCTTCTTGAATCATCTCCATCTGAGTCGAAGCAGCTTGGCTTTCAGACAAAGAAGCCAACCTAGCTGTCAAGAATTTTCTCTCTTTATCAACACTAATGGAACCCGTACGACGCATAGCATCCATGCGATGTCCCAAGGAGATAACAGGATCAATGGGCAACTTCCTGCTAACACGCTTTGCATTGATATCTCCATCATATTGAAAGCTCTCGGCAATAGCAGGCAGTTTCCCAGCTGTAGCGGTATGGATACGTTTTTCTTCGGAGTCCATCATCGCAGGGTCGACATAACGACAAGTCATTGCATAACGAAGCTTCCCATGGGGTTTAACACCGTGCTGTGAATGTGATTAGCTATGGCTAAATGGAGGCACTGATGTAGACTAACTTCGTAATACTTCTGAATGTCACGACCGTGCATGATGACAATGTCGCCATGACGGAGAGTAAACACCAGCATATTCTGCTTCTTCTTGGAACCCTTGTTGTCGTTATGGTCAACACCTCGATATTGACCAATGGCGTTCTTCTTCTTTGGTCGAAACTCCATTGTTGCATCGGCACCTAGAGAAAGCGTAGCAATAGTCGGTCCAAGCTCTTTTTCGCCATCATCGTGGAACTGGCATTGTTAGTAAGATTATTGAAGGAGACGAATACCACTTACACCAATATGAGTATCCTCAAAGTACCCGATCGTAAGCATCTCGTTAAAAGGTTGGAAAGGCTCATGATTCTCAGTCAAAGCATGCTTTCCAGCCCAGGTCAAACGCATAACAGCCTTGAGGATAACATCTGGAGCCTCATCGAAACTCCTAGAATCTTGAACCACGCCGTATTTGTATGGAGCGCCCTAATAAAGTTAGTCAATGTTATCCAGGAAATTGAAAATCAATACCTACCCAGTTAGTGGCCCAATGCGAGGTGAGAGTCTCCTTGACGTCTGAAAAAATTAGTCAATAGGCTTTGAATCAAATGTCAAGATTATACATACTGCCAGGTAGTCTTACTGCATTTCGCTTCAGATCAAATTTGCCGGCTTGCATCTGTTCAAACAAGTCATCGGGACCATCAAACTGCTCGTTAATAATTTGTCTTGACTTGAAATGACGGACAAATCCGCAAATTTCGCCGTTACCACCAGGAATAACATATTCCCGAATATCGTAGGGTCCAACAATAGAGAGAGCTAATGGGATATCCGAGTGACAAAAACTCTTGCTCCTGTTCTTCTGACTCTCTTCATCCATGCCCTCGGTGATTGTCTCCTCTGCTGAAGCAATTCTCTGTGGAACATGGTAAACGAAGTCGCATCCTTTCTGTTCGCAAGCCCAAAAATTCCAGTGAATGCGGCGAATGCAACAGCGGCACTTCAGACATACAATGCCTTTGCGATACTTAGCCTCGTAACCAAAGTCACCATCCTTCAGAGTGATCAAAGGTGGTGAAAGAGGGGCAGGCGAAGTGCCTTGGTACTGTGTACGTTCATAGAGGAAGTCGTGGTTGTAGTCGAGAGTGCCCTCCGTGTCAGTATCAAATTCGAAAAAGTCCTTGCACTTGCCATTTAAGCAAGCAAAACCTTGATTAAATATAAGCTTGCTCGAATTGTTGCAGGTAGAGCATTGTCCCTCCTGGGCTTTGGGAGAAACAAAGTTTGGAGCTTTTAAAATACTACCTTTTGGAGCCCACCAGGACATCTTATGGAGATCGATTTTCTCAAGTCTCGCCACAAGTGTTGCAACACGATCGACCTTCTCGCACCAGACGTCGGTCACATGAAACCATGCCAATACGTTATATGGATGAGGGAGAGCCGCTGGGCTAGCACTGTTGCCTTCTCCTGTAATGAAGTCAGCAATCATATATCAGAGACGATTCATTGGTTACTAGCCAGCAATAACAGCAACTGGTCTCTTATCCTTCATAGATCTCATGAAAGCAAGCCCAATACCAGAAGTGCCATCCTGGTTCTTCTTTTGGACCATATCCCCATCGTCGTTCAAGGCCCTACCACCACCGCTAATCAAGGCAGTTAGATCAGATGTTTTCATTGAAAGATTAATCACCTACCACTTTGTAATAATGATTTGATCTGTAAACTTATCTCTCTCACCAACTCCTTGGTCAACTAACATGGCATATAAAATACCTTCATAAGTGTATGCACCGGACTCATGAGAATTGAAGTAGGGGAGGGTTTCACAAAGCTGTTGTCGCCTGGAGGCCCAAACTTCTGGTAAATCGAAAGGTTCCAGTTTTCCTTGTTGAGCATTGGTGTGAGCCGTTTGATTCTTGGTATTGCTTTTCTTTGGAGCTCGGGCGCGGGCGCCACCTGTCTTTGCTCGTCCTCGATGTTTTGTAACTGGAACAAGCTCAGAACCTGCAATAGCAATTTTTCCACCACCAGGGCTGAAGTCGTCGTCCTGCCCTGGCTTTGTGCTCTTGGAGATTTCAACGTCGTCCATGTCAGAAGACTCCTCGATGGTATCAATGAGAGCGTCCGAATAATTGATGATCTTCCCCCCGGATCGCTTACGCTTTCTGGCTTCGGCCAGAGGCAGAATATTTTGTGTATCATCCTGAACCTCTGACTTGATGGTGTTAGCTTGATAGTTTTTAGGAGCTCTGAGAGTCATCATAAATCCATCATTCTCGCACTCAAACTTTTTGTTTTTGCACGTTTGGCAGGTGGGGAGAGCTCGATTGCATTGTGAACCTTTCTTGGCAGTATAGCAGCTTCTCAAATCAGCCAAGTCAGATATGGACAAGAGTTATTCTTACTTTTTACATGGTGTAGGAATCATCCATTGTCCGTCCACATAACGAACACCAGCAGTTTTATGACATCTTGGAATCTCCTTTCGATCCTTTGCTTCCTCAACAAGAGCTGCTAGTTCATCACCGGGCGGAGGCATGCTACGTTCATCAGCTTGAGCTCTCGTGACCCTAACAACATTGATTGTCGAGTTTGGTGTTTGAACAGCATAGCCTGCAGAAGTCTTTGGTGATGAAGTGGCTTCAAATGTGTTATTGTTGGAAGGTTGATTGCTTGCAGACTGCGGTCCGGTCAGTATATCCTAGCAAATTATTATGCGAGTATCGACGATAATGACATACCTGAGTCATAAACATGTTTGAACCACGATCAGCATGGTTATTGTTGAATGGCATAAGCGGTGGTCCAGAGAAGCCATTTTGACCTTGATCGTCGCTCATTGTGGATCCAAGAACGCCCAGGCGGGCAATTGGATAATTGACTCCCACATGAACATGTTGGCCAAATGGACTTCCCATAATTCCGGGCCCATGGCCATGAGGATCTGCATTTGTGTAATTAACTCCGATTGAGTGAAGACCACCAAATTGAGATGGCCTCCAGATAGGAGGTGGGCCAGAAAAACCAATCTAAAACAGGTTAGAATTGAATAGAACACCTGGATGACAAAGAAAACTCACCTGTTGATTTCCAAAGGCTGAGCTGTGATATTGCATGCCATTGTTCATGGCATACTCGAATCCCATACCAGCTGTTGGAGACATTGCAACGTTGTTCATTTGTGAATTGAAAACATTTTGATGGCTTGAACCCATGGCTTGCATAGAAGATTGGTTGGGAGATGGGTAGGGATATTGAATAGCAGAAGTACTTTGTGTAGCATCATGGATGTTTGAAACCTTGAACATATTAGCACATTTTCAAATAAGTTTTAAACGTGAATTGGATCAAATTTGGAAAGCGGGGTAAGACGAGACCAAAAAAGGAGCTGCAGTGTAGACTGTAAGGTAAATGTACAAGAAGTGAATAACAAACATATAGTGCCAGGTAATGTGTTGTAAGTGCTTAGGAATAATGAAGCGTGAAGCAAAAATATGAGATCAGCCAGAAGGCATGAGCCCGGATACAAAGTGAATGGATGAGCAAAAGAAATAAAGGTATGTAAGCCCAAGTGTAAAGTGAAGAAGACGAGATCACCATCTTGTCTACTCTTAAAGGTGAAGCGTGCCCGGACGAGGTGGTTAAGGAGAGTGTGTGCAAGGTGAGCGGTTCAAACTCGACTAAGCGAAATGCGGGGTAGATGGTTGAGGACGGTGCCCCAGGTGCAAAAGCGAACGCATGAGAGACGGCCTGGTTTGCAATGGAAGGGAAAAGAGGTAGAAGTGTGCCAAAACAAACAATATATCAAATAAAGGAGTATAAACATACCTTATACTCATCGCCACTGCCTTCGCCATCTGCATGCTCTGATTGAGTGATGGGAGTTTCCATTTTGTTGGACTTTGTTGTTTTCTGAAAGTATGTTAGATATGTAGGAACAAGTAAGATATCTATGATATTGTGTATGAGAGAAGATATGTAGTAGGAGTTCTGTTGATAATGTTGTTGTGTTGTGAGATGTTATTGTTAGGAAGAGGGTAGAGGGCTTGAGGTGGAAAATAAATAGAGGTGAGGATACGGAGATGTGGGGTTGGCTAGATGTAAATGATATACCTTAGAAGGGAGGAGCGATGATGAAAAAGGTTGAACGAAGACGAAGTGATGCGAGACGTCCAGATTAGTGAGTAATAAAAAAGTTGGACGAAGACGAAGTGACATAGGACGTCCAGTATCAGGAGGTAATGAAATCCGAACGAAGACGAATTGATAGAAGACGTCCAGTATCAGGAAGTAATATAAAAAGCTAGACGAAGACGAAGTGATGCAGAACGTCTAGTATTAGGAGGTAATAAAAAAGGGGAACGAAGACGAGGTGATGCGAGACGTCCAGATCAGGAAGTAATAAAAAGCTTGGACGGAGACAAAGTGGTGTAAGACGTCCAGTATCAGGAAGTAATGAAATCCGGACGAAGGCGAAGTGGTGTAAGAACTTCTAGTATTAAGATTCAATGAAAAAGCTGGACGAAGACGAAGACGAAGAAGTGATGCAAGACGTCCAGTATTAGGAACCAATATTGTAAGGAAGAGGAAAGGAATAAGGAGGAGATACGAGGTTGGCTAGATTCAAGTACTGGCCCTTAAAGGATAGAATGATCATGAAGAAAACCGAAAAAAGACAAAGTGATGTGATTTAAGACGCCCAAAACTGGGAAATCTTGTTACGAGGAGGAGGGTTGGCTAGATGTAGAGACTGTTCTTTTAAAGGACAGTGCGATGATGAAAAAAGTTGAACGAAGACGAAGTGGTATAAGACGGTCGGTATTGTGGAAGAAAGGATAGAGCGATGATGAAAAGCTATAGGTAGAGACGAGGAAGAAGTGATCTAAGACGCTTGGTGTTGAACAAACATAGAAAGGAATAGAATAATTCAGCACTTGCCCACCCTGCCCAAAGACAAATGATATATCTAAGAGGAACATCACGATGATAGAGCCCGTCATTGGCTATTCTTTGCAAGAATGAATATCCTCGCATTTCAGGTAGGATTCAAGAATAAACCCAAAGGCGAGACTGCTAGAGGGCTTCCAGCTAAAAGTTGGACAGGAGCAGGGCGGTGCAGAGGCTTGAAAACCAGTTGCAAAGATAATATTGCTATTTCGAAGACGTGATAGAACAGGGAAATGAGAACATGACATACCATTTGAAGTGTGGTTTGCTTCAAACCACCGGTGGTGGTATTCGTTGTGATGACGGCTGATGGAGAATATCGTCCTTCTAGGGAACTGATATTGATAGTCTCGGATTTTAGCGAGACAGATTGAACACTTGGGACAGCAAGTGGGCTCGAAAGACTGTTTGTGGACGACCGAGTGATACGTTGAGTATCATTGAAATCCATTGTGTTCTGTAGCTTGGTTGACAAGATCAAAAGACTAGAGCTTTTCCAGAGGTTAGCAACAGTGATTGTGATAGATCTGACAGGGAAAAAGAAAACTACAGGAAATGAAGGTGGAGATAAGCGGGAATGATAGGGGAGGAGGCAAACAATGATAATACGTAAAAATAGCTAGACAAGATGACAACGAGAGAACATCAAAATCTAACAACAACAGAAGCATAGGAAGTATGATGCAACAAAGCTGCTGTTGAATTTGAAAAGAAAGAAATAATTGGAAGGAGGAAGTTGAGTCCAATGTGTGAAGTTGGGAAATGTGAAGGATAAACCAATGATTGGTGCCTTTGGTAGAAAAGTCACAGAGACCAAAACAATACAGCTTGACAATGACTCACCTGGAACACTATTGGGGTGATATCGAGAAATATCTGAGCAAACAGATACTCTACCGTTGGAGGCCTAGATCCGAAAGTCTTCAGGACGATATGCGAAAACTGGTTTTGGGTAGCAGGTATAGAAAGTGTATGTGGTTTCGCCTAGTCGATGGAAGTGAAAGAAAGGTCCCGAGGCTTAGTGATAGGTCTAGTCAGATCGTAGGCGCCCTAAGACTACTCAGATGGAACTCAAGCACGGCTGTATGGCAGAGGAAATTGACGTCGTGAGCTGGATAGTATTGTCTTATAAAGAAGTAGAAAAACCAAGGGTTGGCAAATGAGGACTTAATGAGTGACGTATCGGTCTCGAGATATGTTCAAATCGTGATTGCCTTCACGAGAATTTAGCTTGAGTGTGGTAAACTCGGACGTATTGGCAGAGGACGTTCCGTCTTGGTAACTGATGGTTGACCTACGCAGAAGTAACAACCTTTCAGGGCTGAGACAAGTGATGACCACTGAAGCGAATTGCTTGTTGGATCCTAGTTGCCCTGGGTTTGGTAATGTTAGATTGGCTGTGGCAAGTCCGGAAGTTTGGGAAGAAAGCTGACGTCTTGAGGATACATGGACGAATAGGAAGGAAAGCTGATATCCCAAGATGGAATGATGTTAACTTAGGTCGAAGTAAAAGACCTGAGAGCTGAGACGAGTAGATAGCTACTTGAACGCTTCTTGTTGAATCGTAGTTGCCCTAACTTGATATTAGATTGGCTGTGGCAAACTCGGACGTATGGGCAGAGAAGCTGATGTCTTGGAATCAATTGTGTTGACCTACAGAGGATTGACTGCTTTGGAAGGTCCGAACGACCGGGCAAGTGTCTTTCATAAGGTGACGTCCTGATATTTGGAACGTGCGGGGTTCTTCAATGGAGGACCTGGGTAGTTGAAAGGGACTGAAGGTGACGTCCTGAGACAGAAATGCTCTAAGTACGTAGCAGAACTGAGGATAGGAAGAGAAAGTGTAAAGATTTTGTGAAAGACCAAATGGAACTAGGAGTAATTGACTGTGAAAGGTATGTTGTTGGTGAATGACTTGGTGTATTGAAAGAAGGAATGTTGTGGACGCCTGATGAAGGAGTGCTGGACGAATGACGTCTGGTATTGTGAATGAGAAGATGTGATTGTTGGAGGAAGTCGGTCAAGATCGGTTCTGAAGAGATATTTCTTGGAGTCGACGCTAGCATTGGGCATGGGTACCTGATATTTGAGTGAGGCAGAAACTGTGAAAATGGAAGGAGCGATGGAGAGCATCAACGCGACCCTAGCACCTAACTTCTCAGGCGAACACACTAGCAGTTGCTGGAATAGGAAGCCACGCCAGCAAGGTAATCCGGAAATGCACTTTCATGCCTTACTTCTTAGGTGCCAGTGCCATGCCCTCAGAGAGCAAAGATTCACTGGGTGAACATAGTGTTGCAGGTGAATACACCGAAAATCGAAATAAGATGGAGATTGGTAGTCCCAGAGGACTTTTAGAGAAAATATATAGACAAAAAAAGTCTTGTAAATCAGTATCTAGCAGAAGATGTTGAGGAAGATATGAGGACTCTTGCAGAGGAATGCAGGACAAACCCAAGTCTCGAATCTTGCGAAGTACAAGTCGAATACACCGTGAAAGAAAGGACCAAACAGTGGAGTCTCAAACTAAGGAATAGGAAAGGCATCGACGCATTCTTTTCGGCATTCGACATCCTTGGAACATATTTAATGTTTCAATCATTGAAGGGAATCCCTCGTGGCACATTCATGATGCCACGACAACAAAGCAATTGAACGAGAGGTTGGTAGGATTTGTCGGCCAGAATGTCTAAAATGCGACTTTAACAGAGAGCTATAGGACTTGACCTCAGGGAGTCTTTTCAAAGTAAAGGGCTTGACTGGCTTCTTCTGTAGCAGCACGATAGAAATCGAGCAAAAGATTTTGAAGCTCTGGTGAGAACAAGACAAACATCACAAGAAATCTAAGGGATATAGAGATTTTGAGGCATTGCAAACGCATCGCTAGTGCCACAGGAGAGGCTTTGTAGATATAGTACTCTTAACTGAAATTATGCTATAGAAACAAATGTGAACAAGGCTAACGAATGCCACCTGAATAGAATATAACATAAGTTTTTGACTCAATGATTAATGTTCGAGCTCTCAAGAGAATTCAAGAAATAAATACGAGTACCAAATTCCCAATTTTGAGCTATACTTGCTGCTTTGGTAGATGTTCTATGGCAGAACTCTCTTCAGAGCGGTTCAAGCTCCATCCCTGCTCAAGATAAGCTGCGCCAACCGTACTACATCTTTGAAGGTTTGGTTGAAGAGACTAAATTTTGCTATTCGGACATCGAAAAAGCGATGTCTTGCTCAAGGAATTCCTAGTGTTCATGCTAAATCTCTCAAAGGCAGCATTTCACAGCTTAAGATGGATATAGTGACATAAACCGAAGCTGAATCCTTTCCCACCCTATGAGCTACTAAGCAATAAAGAGATGAATTGGCCGACCATATTGGATACGGTCAACTGAAGGTGAAATCTGATCGATAACAAGAGTGATATCTTGAAAGAAGAGTTCTCGGCTAGTTACAGTAGGACAGCTTGTTGTTTTTTTGTCGCACATGATACGCGAGATATCAATTGAACAACAAAATAGCAGCGAAAGAGAGTAGATAGAATATCCAATAAGACAATCCGTAGGACCAGAATGAATTGATACAATTTAACAAGTATTGTAAAACGACTTCGTGTGAAGAATGGGAAGAAGGCAGAGAAAATGAGGGGGATGTTTAACAAACCTAGACTTGAGCAAGCCATGGGAACTTAGAAGGAGAACTTCCGAAGAGCGTCGCTTGTAGCAAACTCTTTGCTAATTCCATCAAATTTATAGATGAAGCAATCCAAGAACTACTTGTAGATACGCAATCAAATGATGTTTACTAAAGGTCGACCAAAACACCGTAGCTGGCTTCTGATATACTGCGGTAGAATAGCCGAAATTCAACTGTGATTTGACGTCTCCTCAGCTTCGCGTAAATTCTCGATCATGAGTTCAATCATAGAAAGAAGTGTTCCTTTGAGCGGCATATAGCCAATCCTGACGAAATGTGGTTAAAGTTCTCTGGTTCTTCCCAAAGACATTTGTGTCTTCTGTGCTTCTCGAAATGTTGTTTGTAAGGAATTCCTTCATGTCGAGCACCAGCCAAGCTAGCCGAAGGTGTCTAGAAGACAGTCTGCAAGTCGTTACAACATCGAGGAAGACTTGACCTTAACCCAGGTGTGTATTTCTGGCGACAAATGTTAGAGCTCTTCCTGCGGAGTGTATTGCAGTCCAGCTTTCTCAACAAATTAAAGTGACACCGTGAGCAAGATGTCGAGTAGAAGAAGACCGATTTTGCTTGAATAGCTTGCTGTATTTCCCAGCCGAATTTCGATACATGTGTACCCAGAAGCTGGCTCCTTGTTCTGCTCCTTGTCAATGTATGTCGAATCAGGAGTAGCGAGACCAGAAGCGATTCTGTCCACTTCCTATATCCATTCTCCTGCCCTCCAGAGATTGGAGACTGAATTGGCTATATGCTTGTAACACTGCTTGGTAGGCGAGCGGCATCTAAGATTTAGCGAAGTGTTTGTTATTCTTTTGCGAACGACGCAAACCTCAAGAACTCTAGCGAAGATATCATCCTGGCGGAGAGGAGATCAAAGCTGAGTTATCGGCGATATCAACAGTGTATTTCTATTCCTTCTTATTGGTGAGAAAAGTCTGTGTGTATGGCGGTACCCGTGGAAGTCTTCGGCAAGCAGTTTCGAAAGATTGGTGAACGATGATTAGGCTACGCGAGCCTCCTGATAGATTGAGAATTGCCATGATCCTCCTGACAGGATGGCACTCAACAGATCATTGATTCCATGCGCAAGGTAGATTCATGTCCTGTGGTAGGCAATAGAAGTTATGATTGTGGTACTGCGGATGCTTGAGGGGGTTCTCGAGAAGAGTTTTCGGCTAATTCAATAGCCCGCTAGATCAGACGAAAGTAGCAATCTCTAGTGGACATCCAGCAATTCGAGAGCCTGCAGAGACCAGGCATCTCGGGAGTTGACCTTTATTAGTATAGCGACTTCTCGAATGTTGATGCTCGATAATCGAGGAAGTGATAAACGACTGGAATAAACGAATTCGCGTACACGACAGCTGAGCTGGCGTACGTCGTTGGGGCATACCTCAAGATTTGGATTGACAAGAGGATGAAATCTTGGTTGTACATCGGTATAGGCGAGAGGCTCGTTTCCGGCAATGCAACAATACCGATCACTGCTGCACAATCTTGAGCGACTAGAAACCTAGCATCACTGGCAAAGCATTAGATGTCCCAGGACCCTAACTCCGAGAGTATGCTTTGGGCTGTGCTGTGCGGAGTTCTTCCACCAAGACATTTCTTGTCACAAACTTATTGCTAATGTTCTGTCTTGTCCTGTCCTTGACGAGGAATTCTTTTTCCCTTCAATTCCAAAGGCTGACTCCTTACATGCACATATTCATTCTGCCGGAGTTTGTGTCCCACCATGATTAGCACCGTGTTGGCTTTGGTGGTTCTAGATTCCTGAAGCTCTGGTAGACTGTCTCAATAACGAGAGACTTGAAAGACTTGAGACACTCCAATCTTGTCGGCAGACCTTCTTCAAGCCCATAGCAATTGATAATGCTAGAGACAGTACTGAGAAATACAGATCGTGATCGTTCACCGAGCTGTCTCTAAGGTCAAAGACAGCCAAAGTGATGTTGAATGACAGCTCACAAAGCAAAGAAGTGCCGATGTTCAGGCACAGGCGGGTTGGAAACACTAAGGTATGGTAGGGTCACACAGCTGGCCGTGCGCGCCGTGCCACCCCTGAAGCCAGTCTCACCCACCCACCCACTCAGATGAGGTAATTCCATTGGAACGGTTGAGAGTTTGGGGGGCTGCAAGCCATCCATTATTTCAAGAGGGCTGAGAAGGGCTGAGAAGGACTTGGGAAGGCTTTGGAAAAGTCTAGATTCCCTCCTGAAACGCAAGTATTGACCTTTCTAGAACATTTCACCAGAATCGGATGAACGGAAAAGCTTCCACTAGAGAATTGTACGTCATTCAAGCATTCAAGAGTCGTCCTGAGCAAAACAGTCTCAGTACGAGTCAAGTTCTCATGTTGATTACTATCCAGTCTGATATCGAATCTATGCACCAGCGCCAGCGCCGGCGCCAGTGCCAGTACCCAGAGCAGAGCACCACCACCACCACTGACCGGTGATGGATATCTTTACACGAGTCAGGTATTTGAATTCGATATTCCAGTTTCCTTTTCAGGTGATGCCATTTCCCCAGTCTGGCTCCGGACATGTACCCCAATTCAGCTAGAACTTCTCCAACTTTCTCCAACTTCTCCAAGCAAAGAGCACCTCGGTCCAAAATCGACGGCGATTAACCCCGCAAAGAGAGACAAGCAGCTCCCGTACTTCGTAATGCATCCACTAGAGGGATCCTGAGAACTGCCACCAACGACGGCGTTGATGTTGGGCAAAATGCCCCGGAAATGCCCCATATGGACCTATATGTTGATTCTCTTTCTCACACCTGGTTTGCATTCTACTTTTTTTTATCTCTTCCAATCTGTACGTCAAATTTATACCACCAGGTCAACTCTCGCGATTGTGGTATCGGTATCTCAATTTGGTGGATAATTGAGCTTCATTGCAGCAAGCCACATCATTGAGATTCGCGAAAGAGTGTTAAACCACCAATAGGGTTTCAGCTACATAGATTGGCTGAATTGCGATTGTTTTTCACAATGGTCTTTACACCTCCATCATGGTTGCCCAAGCTTCCAGTAGGTGAGTAGATTCTCTCCCCAGTGTGCACATAGGTCGAATTGTTTGGAAAAACACTGACTCGAACGCCTCAGATCCATACGACTCTGTACCAGTATGTGATTTTATGCTCAAGGAGGAATATGGCCGAGTTCCAATCAAGGAATCGAGGAATCCATTTACATGCGGTATCTCGGGGAAGACATACACAGCGGCAGACTTGGTGGACAGGGTTGAGAATCTAGCAAAGGGTCTTTCGAAAGAACTTGGATGGGCGCCAAACTCTGGGACAGAATGGGACAAGGTCGTGGGACTTTTTGCGCTGAACACGGTATGAAGTCAGACACAAATTGTCGAGATTGTTTCTGATTCTTCTAGCTGGATTATATGGCCCTTGCGTATGCGACACACAGACTTTCCGGAGTTTTGACACCAGCAAGCGCAGCATACTCTGAATCAGAGCTTGATTTTCAGCTCAAATCTTCAGGAGCTAAGTGTTTGTTCACAGTAAGCGTTTTTTTTTGGGGGGGGGGGGGGTTATTGAGACTTTCTCTAACCTCCAATTAGTGTATACCACTTCTTGAGACCGCTCTGAAAGCTGCAAAGTTGTCTGGGATCCCCGAGAATCGAGTTTACCTTCTGGAGATGCCCAAGGAGTTTTCAGGAAACAAGAAACTACCATTCAAGACAGTTGGAGATCTTATCGCCCTTGGTGAGAAACAGTCGAAGCTTGAACCTTTAAAATGGGAGAAGGGTCAAGGCAAGAAACAGACTGCATATCTTTGCTATTCCAGTGGCACATCAGGGTTACCTGTAAGTAATTTAGCTCCAGATTGAGTTGGACGATGAACTAATTTCATACAGAAAGGAGTTATGATTAGTCACCGAAACGTCATCTCAAATTGTCTACAGATCGCGACCGCAGAGAAGGTTGCACGGTCCAAGAGACCTGGTAATGGATCAGAGGTTGGCCTCGGCCTTTTACCTTTGAGCCATATTTATGGATTAATTGTAATTGCTCAAGGTAGTACGTATCGAGGTGATGGTGTAGTTATATTGCCCAAGTTTGAGCTCGAAAGCTTTTTGAATGCTATTGCAACTCAAAAGATTGAGACCTTGTACTTGGTGAGTATTTCCAACTCTTTTTCTTGACAGATCTAACCGATTTTCAGGTCCCTCCTATCATCATACAGGTCCTCAAGAATCAAAAGATGTGCTCGAAATATGATCTCAGCAGTGTGACGGGAATTTTCACTGGAGCGGCACCTCTAGGCGCAGAGACTGCCGAAGACCTTCAGAAAATCTATCCTAAATGGCTCATTCGACAAGGCTATGGCCTGACGGAGACTTGTACTGTTGTGTGCTCAACTCCCGAGCACGATATCTTCTTTGGTTCTTCGGGCTCTCTTCTACCTGGGTACAAGGCTAAGCTCATGTCTCTTGAGGGTGTTGAAATTACAGGCTATGATCAACCAGGCGAGCTCGTTGTTCAATCTCCTTCAGTCGTTATTGGGTATCTCAAGAACGACAAAGCGAATAAGGAGACTTTCCTCGATGATACAGACGGAGGTGGACGCTGGATGCGTACTGGTGATGAAGCAGTCATCCGCGTCTCTCCCCAAGGCAATGAACATATTGTCATCGTTGATCGTATCAAGGAACTCATCAAAGTCAAGGGCCATCAAGTTGCACCCGCTGAACTCGAAGCACATCTCCTCACCCACCCATCGGTAGCCGACTGTGCAGTCATCCAAGTCCCAGATGACGACGCAGGTGAGGTTCCCAAGGCGTATGTCGTCAAAGCGAGCACGGTTGGCATCGAGGACAATGACCGCATGATCGAGAGGGAAATCAAGAAGCATGTTGAGCTTCATAAGGCCAGACATAAGTGGTTAAAGGGTGGTGTTGAGTTCATTGATGTTATTCCCAAGAGTCCTAGTGGCAAGATTTTGAGGCGACTGTTGAGGGATAGAGAAAAGGAGGCTAGGAGGGCGAAGGGTGCGAGGTTGTAGATAGAGGAGGGTTCAGATAAGATGAGACGAGACTAGGTGAGACGATTTATGACAGATGCTGGGCGGCTTTGTGTCGATAAGGGCGAGTAGATATGGGTGTGATGATGGATGAGTTGTTTGGGGTTAGCGCGCAGTGCTTTGATGGTTTTCTTGTGGATGGCTAGTGTAGGTAGCTTCCGTAATTCTTGATAACTTTCAACTCATACAATCTTTTCTTTTCTTTTGTTGTGACTTGCTTGTCTGTGAAATGACAGGGAGCAGCAAACCAAATTCTCCAAACACCAGGTGTTTATCTCCAATTTCGGCCTCACACGTTCGCAACATGGCGTTCTTCACCAAATCTCCTAAGTAGTTTTATCGCTTCACAGCCTCAGCATCATGTTCCACACATGATGCAGACCTCACATAGGTACCTACCTACCCACCTTCTCACCGCTAGAACGCCGTCATGAGCGTCCCTTCTCCATCCCCATCCCTCGGATCCTGGCGCTCTTCATCAATAGTCTGCAACAATCACATCACCGCATCAGCAACACTCCTGCACAAACCACGCACAAGGGACAACTCACGCTCTGGATCCACCTCCACAGCTCCTGTTCTCCAGTCCCATCATCGGCTGGAACGCCATCGGGACGTGTACCGTTTCCGTCGTTGTTATTCTCGCGATCTCGCTTCCATCGCGACATTAGCCGTGATCCAATCCCGCTCTTGAACTCGAGGGACGTGATGGAGGGGTAGTCTTGTGCGAATCGCGAGGACAGCCAGGCTATGCTGTCTCGCTTGCTGCTGCTACCCTCTAAGTCCTCATCTCCACCACCGCCATCACCACCGCTAATACCACGGACATCCCTCAACCCATCAATCGTGCTCCAAGCTCCCATAAACAGCTGCGCCCTTGTCACAATCGTGACCGTCTTCGGCTCCACCAGAAATTCCCTCGGCAACAGCCGATTCAGGAATGAATCCGCCCAGTGCGTATGGTCGAGATCAAACACCAGCGCAGCATCGAACGCGAAGTGCTGTATCCCAGCCAGCTGCGCCAGGAAGGGAGCACTGACTGTATGATGCGAGAACATGAGCGAGGCGCTGGGGTTGTGGTTTGCATTGGGAGGAGGCGCTAGAGGCCAGTACGTGCAGTTGCGGTGGCCGGGAAAGAAGAACGTGTCGTGCTTTAGAGAGACGTATGTTTTCCGCGTGATGACTGGTGGGAAGGGCGGACAGGCGGGCGCGAGCGGTGCGGGGAGGAGCGGGAGGAGCGTGTATGCTTTCAGTGCTATGAGGCGTGAGGCGTGGGTTGTGTGGAGAAGGGGTGGGATGGCGGGGCGTGAGAGTGGGTGCGGGAGGACGAGGCGGAGCGAGGCGTCGTTGTTGGGGTGCGTTTGGTCCTGGGGTGGGATGGGAGAGGGTGTTAGATCGGGGGATTCCCAGATGTCGGGATGGTAGATTGCGTTGGGGGCGATGGTGTGGATTTGTGGTGAGGTCCGTAGGTGGGTTTGTAGAGCGATGAGCCAGATTGTGTCTTGGAGTTCTGAGGGGAGGGAGGGGAAGAGCGTGAAGGTGCTGTTTGTTGTCGTTGGAGTGGTTTCCATGGTTGATATAAACTACTAGATAAGCTGTGACTTAATGAAAAGGAGAGAGAAAGATGAAGTGATATCTTCGTTTCATTGAGGAGATGAAGTGAGGTCAGATGCCAAGTGAGGATACCTCTGAGTCAAACGTGACTTTACATGTATAGATACTTAGGTACCTATCTTCAAGCTTGTATGTGAGAATTATTGTATAAACTGTCTACAGAGGGGATATATAGTATCAAAAGCCGTGTGTAGGTACGAAACGAAATACATCATCACAATACCGTACGATAATGAGTTTATAAGTCATGTGCTTTCGTGATCCATAGATCACTGGAGTTTTCGTTATAAACGAAAATTTCGTATATCATCAGTACAAGGTATCGGTCCCAAGACTTTGCCTACATGCTACAATGCTCTCCCTATGACTCCACAATAAGCTCAAAGCTTGGAGTAGTTCAATTTCCAATGCCCAATGGAATATCCTTAAAGAATGCCGTTCAGGGGAAGATATTCAGGCTAATAACAGACTCTGACTCAGCCTCCTCTTTGTATACTCGGAACGATGTGTCATTCGCCGATATCAACAACATTTAAGAGAGCATTAAGTTCATCAAAACATTTTCTTTCAGAATATCAAGTCGCAACGTCACAATGGACATCTCGCAGACATCACTTGCGCTCGCAGTAGGGATATCAACCTACCTCACCGTCCGCAGTGGCATCCCGCCCAACCCCAATCCCTCATTCTCTGACTCCCGAGCCCAACCAAAAGACAGATACCAAAAATTTGTCGGGCCTTACCATTTGATATTTCGAAAACTAGCCGCCATAAACTTCTGCGCTTACCATGCTTTCATCGTCTTTCTCTATCCGTTTGCTGAGCCAGCATCAGAAACACTCGCGGGATTCTGTCCGAACTACGCCAACGTCAACACAAACCTCTTTACATGGACTCCCCAAACAGCAATCTACCTCGCCATGATCTATGCCTTCACCTCGCTCCGCCTGCTGGCCTTCGCGCAGCTCGGCACCTCATTCACGTCCAAGCTCGCTCGGCCGCCTGCGCTCAGAACGACCGGTCTCTACGCATATGTGCAGCACCCTTCGTATATCGCACACCTGCTTGTCGTGGCCTTCAACATACTTCTCTTCTTCCAGCCAGATGGGGTAATGGGATGTTGGTTGTCAAAGAACGCGATTGTGAGTCCATGGTGGGGATATATCGTCTGGCCACTGGCGATTGCGGTAGCGGTAGCGCTGCATTTGAGAGTGACTGATGAGGAGAAGATGTTGCATGAGGCGTTTGGGAAGGAGTGGGAGGTTTGGCATGCGAAGACTAAGAGGTTCATTCCCTGGGTGATTTAGTTGGCGAGTGAGGGTGCTGGGATTGTGTGAGGTGGGGTCTTGTCTTAAAATATATATTGAAGGCGCTCTGTCAGCTCTTCGTTGTGTATGTATCTGCGAAGAATGTCAATGTTCGGACTTGAGACTTTCTGAATACGAAATACGTAATGCGGGATACGGTATGCGAGTTACTGTAAGATGCTTGGCCAAACTTTCTATTCTGCTTTTGCCCTTAGATTTTGTAAGATTTGTATATGATAGGCATTAGTTGCTCAAGAAATCAAAGCTTTAAACACGAGTTGTATTGCTGCTTGTAAAGATACTCATATAGATTACCCCGCCCCCTGAGAGTCACCTCTTTTAACCGAGAATGTGTTTGAGGTGCAACAGGAAATCCCATCCTTGAATCTCCTTCCACTTTCACACATATAGACCTCAAGCGAAACATTCCTTCCATCGAACCAAGAATTCTGAAAAAGAGCTGTTGCATGTCCTCAAAATCCATCAATTTGACTTGCTCAGCTCACCCATCCTGTTTGGCTTTCCTGCTAAACACCAAAACAACAATGTCAGACCTAGAAGTCTTCATCAGTCTGCCCACAACTGCCACAGATGTATGCGTACCAAAGCTCATCGGCAAGACGTCTTCAATCTCAGTAGATGTCGAAGAGTTCAGGGGCATACCATATGCCAAAGTTCCTGGCCGATGGCAGCATTCTATTCTCCTTCCAATGCCCTCATCAAATTTTGACGCTACAAAAAATGGGTATGTTCCCATTCTCCGCTTAAATATCACTTTCAAACGATTTACATTTTCATGCACTAACCAGTATGCAGACCCAAATGTCCACAGCCCTCAGGACCCAACAATTCTGACACCTTTCAAGCACACCTCAATTTCCCTTCGGATGTATCGGAATCAGAATTCGATTGCACGAATCTTTTCGTTCAGCGTCCAAGTGCAGGTGCACTGAAGAGGATCGGCAAAGAGAATGGGAAGCTTCCTGTGTTTGTCTGGATTCATGGTGGCGGGTTCGGTTTTGGGGCTGCCACTGACCCAATGTGGGGTATGTTTTCAACACTTCATCACCTCCACCGGTGACACAGCTAACAGTAAACGCAGATCCAACACGCTTGGTGTTACAATCAATCACACGTGCTATTCCGATCATAGTAGTTTCTCTCAATTACCGTCTCAACGTATTCGGCTTTCTCGCTTCGACAGAGTTGATGTCCGATGACTCAAAGGGTCTCAATTTTGGTCTGCAAGATCAGCACCAGGCCTTAAAATGGATCTCACAGAACATTTCGAATTTCGGCGGTGACTCTTCGAAGATCACCATCGCAGGACAGTCAGCCGGTGCAGCGAGCGTGCATGCTCATGTATTGAATGCGAGAACGAGTACGGTGAATCCGCTGTTTAGGAGAGCGATTATGATGAGTGGAAGTCTTGAATGTCTAGGACCTGAGAGTTTAGAAGAAACGGAAAAAAATTGGGATGTTCTATGCAATAAGTTTCAAGTTAGTGGTGTTGGCAATGAGAGGGTGAAGAGAATGAGAGAAATCGCCAATTCACAGGAGTTGGTCAATATAGGTGGAGAGTTGGGCTGGATGGCTTTCGATAGTGTGATTGATGGTATCTCAATATCAGCCGGAACTGACGAGAGTAGCCACTTCAAGGTATCTTTTGATGGGGAAGATGAAAATGCGATAGCCGAGACTAATGAAACACCAATTGAGGTCTTGATAGGAGAGACCAACAGTGAAGTAAGTTTGATTCAAACTCGTACAAGTATTTATCAAAAGTCTAATATTTCAATAGGGCTCCGTCTTCGTCGCAGATACTCTCACAAGACTCACCTCCTTCACTCAAATCTCCAAAACTTTTCACTCAGCCTACCCTTCATCCAACTCTGCGAACGAAGTTCTCAGCATATATAATCTCACGCCTACTTGTTCACTTTCAGATCTCCACGTAGGAATCATTCAATTTGTTTCAGATGTCATGTTCGGCCTGGGAGCATCACGAGCAGTTCTCTTCTTCAACAAAACGCCAACAGGTCACCGAGCAGTGGAAGTCAAAGAGTACAGCGTTCAATACGGCAACCCCTTTCCCGGTCGCAACTTCAACGTTGCTCATCATTGCGTTGACCTCATCTACGGCTTTGATGCTTTTCATGACTTCCTCGTTGAGACCGATAAGAAAGAAGCTGCGAGGGTGGATGGGGCGTATTTTGCGAAGCATAGCAATGCGGAGTTGACGTTTCGGATGCAGAGTGACTGGCTTGATTTTATCACCAAGGAGAATATGAGCGAGACTGGGAGTGAGGGACGCGTCAGGGTATATCGCCATGATCGATCTGCAGTGGAGGAGGGTTTGGATGATAAGCACTGGGTTGAGCAGAGGAAGAGGTTTGAAGTGCTGAAAAAGGAGTGGGGTTGTGCGAAGAAGGCTTTGTGGAGTTTGGGAAGTGACTGACGGAAAACAATGCTGGGACGATAATTCCTCATCTGCCACCGAACAGAATCGGAAACATGACGCGTCTGGAGATCAACTATATCGGGTTTATCACCTGAGTACATGCTCACTTTTGAATACCTTTGTGGCGTAAAACTCTTCCTGCAATGCCTAATCTTGTCGAGCTTTCCATCATTTGTCTACCATGGTGTAGTGTCGTGGATTTCGATGATATCCTTGTAGCGGGGGGTGGCAAGCTACAATCCTTGACTATTCACTCGATGTTTACTGCGAGTGCTTATCATAGAAATTTTCTAGACGCCGGACACTTGCAAGATATGGCATTGAAGTGCCCTGTTCTGAAACTATTGGAATTAGATATGCAATCCAGAACTTTCAGGTGAGTGGTATGGAAGGTAAAATTTGACTCTTGCTGAATTTATCTTGCTAGGTGTTTCTCGACCAGCTCTGCGAGATTCAGACATTAGTTTCCATCACACTCGTCATTCATAGAGATTTCAAGTTGGCTCCTGATATACAGTCTGCTACCTCTGATAGGAATTACACATACAGTGAGATCGCCAAGAGAGACAAGTACAGATTCAAAAAGGGCGAACCACTGGACGATCTGAGATTTAAATTCTGGTGGGCAGCTCCACCAGATGATTGGACACCCATTGAAGGGAATGGCAATAAGTGCGAGCTGTGTGAGATTTCGATTGAGACAGCTATTGCTGAATGGTGTCACAGACGAACATTCTTGATGCGACGAGATCCCAGTGGCGAGCTCAAAATGAGCGTAGAGAATGGTAGTGGATATTTTAGTAAGAGACCCACGTCTGAAGTCCAAGCTGGCGAGGATAATGAAGCGCCTGAGGTTTGAGAGAAGATACTAAAGAGCGAGCTAGCTGTGGACCATGTGAATGAGTATGAGAAGATAACAGATATAGAAATACGACTGTTTCTTGCGAGCTTGGATGCTTCATTAGAAAGTCACCGTGCACTAATCGCGAAGGATTCGCTTCACTTTATAATTTGATACTGTCAAGTGTCTAATAGGAATAGCTAGATGAGCCTTTCACCGAGACGGAGGTATTCCTAGCTGAGATTAAGAAAAAAGCAAAGAGAGCAACAGAATTATTCCCGCCACTTTTGGAATCTCTAAGTATGAATTTGAACTCGCTTTATAACCTTGATCTTGATCTGTCAAGACTCGGTATACACGACAGAGTCAAGGACAATCTTCGTCACGTATCACAATATTCTATCAAGCAGCAAACTGACATCTGCACCTACATCAATTCTTCTCCCAATACCGACAACCACGCATAGATGCAGGAACACGAAAGATTGCAAAACATAACCTATGAAGATTTGTGCATCTCGTAGACTCCTTACCCCGGTCCTAGCTCATGCAGCAACGAGCCAGGAAACAAACTTCCGCTGCACAAACATGCACGCAAAGAATGGCAGGGCTGACTTGGAATCTAGAGGAGTAATTGCAGTGAAAGAGATAACCACTTGGCAAGTTAGAAGTTAAAACTTCTCGGCAAAGTTGATTACGAATGATTGTTTGGACTGAACAAGCAAGAAGCCAAAATTGGAGCGAGATGTATTTCAAAGAGTGAAATTAGCTATAGCATAAGAAGGGTATAGATGGTATGCGTCGAGCATACGAGCATGATCCGATCCCGCCGTCCATCCATCTAACGCCGACATGATTCGAATCCATCCTTGGATACCGAAAAGTCATTACCCCATATGCATAGCCGAACTCCTCCGGAACAAAAAGCGAAGATACCCTTTTCCAAAAACCCATTTGTGAACCGACTATGTAAACTCCTTTTGCCATTTGACCAATTGTCTAGTCAAGACATCCATCATTTCTATACATGTAAGATCTTTGAACTCCTTTTTCGAAGGCTCCCCATTCGTTTTAGTGCCCTCTGAGCCCTCGCCATTAACTTTGATCATGGGCAGACCATCTGCTATACCACGGATCATCTTTTCTGCGTTTGCTCCAGAAGTTGTTGACATTGACTCGCTTGCCAGTTCAACCTGAGTCCGTGATATAAAGCCTAGTATTGCAGCAACCCTCTTCTTCATATCAACCATATTGACCTTGCTCATGGGGCCTTTCGATTTTGTGGCCTTTCCTTCGCTGACCGATGTCTTACTGCTCGGAGGATGGACAGTATCGTCCCCATTTCTGGCTACATCTCGCGATTGGGATCTCTTGGGTGAAGTGCTATCTTGATCTAGCGGATCTCGATCTTTTGTGTATTGGTTCTTTCCCACCTTTCCTTTTCGTGCATTAGGTGGTCTCCCACCTTTTTTGTGAGATATGGGTGCTGGAGCTGGTGGTGGAGTGTCTGGAGCTGCTACTACTGCAGTTGCTGGTGGATCCAAAGGCTGGGCAGCAATCTCTGGAGGTTTGATGACAGTCATCTTGACTATTGGTATTGGAATTTCCTCTGGAGGGTCCGAGAAAACCAAGGGCAGTTCCACCTTATCCATAATAATGTCATTATCACCATCGACCCTTCGTCTTTCGGCTCTACCCATGCGCTTTTTGGCAGCCTCTTGTCTCAATCGCTCGCGCTCTTCTCTAAGCTCCTTCTCCTTGTGATTACGCGCTGCAGCGCCTCTGATCTTCTTAGCACCCGTTATTTTTCCATTCAGACCGTCATCGGAATCGGCTTGCAAAGTGAATAGAAGTGGTTCCCTGATGGGTGAAGGAGAAGCTGATGCTGTTCGTTGTCGTTTGGGTCCGTCGGGTTTTCTAATCAATTCATCAGCATCATACTTGCATATAGAAGTGCGCAACTAACTCTTCACTGTCGCTTCGACCCCGTTTTCCTCTCCTTGTAGTTGTTCCACCATCGGTGCTTTCACCACTCTTCTCGCCTTTACTGGCTTCTATCGCCCGTCGCAACTGTTCCTCCTCGTCATACGCAGCATCTCTGCTGTTCATGGTCGATCGCCTTTTTGCGCTTTGGAGACTGGAGGATAATCGCCCGCTTTTAGGGGATCGTGTGCCATCTTTCGAAGAAGCTGCTCTCGATGTTGTTCGCGAAAGACTTTTGTAGAGGGGTAGGTAATGTGAATAACGTTGACTGCGGGACATCATGTCAGTGACTTTCTCTGATTTTCTGGTGACTGAAGAGGTTCATTGTGAGTGTTCTTGATAGTTGAAGCAGCCAGCCTTGTGAGACTTGATCTGCGCCACTTTTCGCGTCAGAGCTGACAAGACAGCTCGAGGGAACTGGTAAGAAATTGGGAATTTCAAGGTTGTACGATTGGACATACCCATTAGGCGCTGTATCGATCTTGTGAAGGTCTTTTCGACAATCTTCGCAAAAGTATTCTTCAGGACTTGTATCTTCGCTCATTATGCCGACGCATCCACCATGCTGCCAGACCTTGCAGACATCACATTGAAGGAAAAATCCAGCGAGATCTTCCGTGACATCTGTTGGATTCATGCCCGTGTCTTCGATGCCCTTCATTATGCCGTCCTTGTTGTCCTCATCCAGTTGGGGTGGTCCGGGATACTCGTCGAGACCACAAATGCAGCGTACGGCCTCTTCGTCTTCAGCTCCATCCTCTGCGCCATTTGTAGATTCAGCGGGAGGAGCTTGGGTTTTGGATGACTTCTCGCGATCATCTGCACGACCGCGCTTTCGGCGTGTCTGCATCGTCTCTTCGACGGCGGTCGCATCTTCGAGAGGTTCCGAGGACAATGAGCCTGAGGGTGTATTTTTTCGAGGAGATTCCGGTTTATGATGTGATCTTGTAGCTCTATCTGCGCGACCAGAGGAGTTTGAAGAATTTGAAGAGTGCTGGGAGGCGGATTGTAAAGGTTGACTAACGCGGGCAGCCCTCGACGAGCGCCTCGATGTTTCCATTGCAGCAATTGGTAGGCTGAATGGTCCTTGGTATTCTCGCAGATGTCAATGACTTTAATCGAGTGATATGTATTAACGAGCGTGTTTGTGGATGTAGGTTGAGTGTGAAATTTGGACGAGATCAAGTCGAGCAGCTTCAATCGCCAACTCTCGATTTCCCTGAGGGAAAAGATGCCCGCGATTGGAATTCGAGAGTGTTTTCGAGTCTAAAGTAGGTTGAGGAACCTTGGAAATGTGTAGCAATGTGAGAGAAAGCTGGGAATGATCATGACTGCGGGCGGAACGTTCTTTGTGGAAAATGGGAGAGGGAGTCGACGGATAGCTGGTGCTCTAACTTCTACGTAGAGAGCTAAGCGGGGCCGAATTAATGTGTGGGATGCGACAGGGTCATTCGCGCAGAAATGCTATAACCACCGTACTAAATATAAATCAATTGCCGGGCACAATTGAGGGCCATATTGCTCCATGGACCATCAACTTGTTAAATTTTTGTACTTGGTTTTGGTGGATATTATAGATTCGCAAAGAAACAATCTTTGATTTATATCTAAATCTGCCATTGCCACCAGATACACGAAGTTGTTAATTCGGGTATAAATGGATGTTTGTGGACCAAGATGAGCAGAGAATTCTTTCCGAGAGTCATTGAGGAAGCCTTTTTACATAGGAGTTGTGCCAGTGATATAGCAGATAATTTCATGGTGTAATATCTCGATATCAAGAGCTGCAATAAGTGGTAGTGGTAGCAACGAACTTGGTAGACTACCTTGTCATCACCGCTAGGTATTGCTGTCCAAAGACAACAATACTCAATAGTCAATACAGAGTACGAGACTATTGACTTGTGATTGAAATGGCAATAAACCAATCAAGGCTTTAACTTATGGGCATTTTGTGCAACATTCAACTTGCAATTATAATTACAAAGCATTTGATCCAGATTTGACTTGAGATTGGACCATTTACGGCTAACTTTACCTACTAGCCAGACATGCACCATGCACCTGGGAGACGCTAGTACATTCAGCGTTGGCACAAGCACACTTCAACATCTACAACTCTGAAAGTCCATCCGTTGCTCGCATACCATTCCGTTTGCTCTTCTTGACACCTTTCCTTTTATTGTCAGGTGGATTAGTTTCTCACAATCAATCCTTCTTCTACCTCTCACGCATCTTGCAATACTGGCCACGACTAAGTGTTTTGTGACTCTTGGCCTTGAAAGCTGAGCAATCAGAGGTATGAATCCTCCAGTACAGATTCTATCCGGTTCTACAATATCAGATATTATCTGCCAACTCAAGACTCCTAGGCGCTGAATGAAGGAGATGACGATAGAATTTGGGAGTACCGGGCTACTGTGGAAATCTGGCTGATTTGCTTTCTTAGCAAGAAAGGAGAGATCTGGGAAAAGCAACGAGGGATATCGTCTGGACAGAACCTTAGAGGCGAATAGTGCACTTGTACAAGGAGCACGACTACCACTCCTGGCTCTCCCTACTGTTATGTCGGCGTCTGTGATGGGTATGATTTTCCATTCTGTAGACTGGGTCACACACTCTCCAAGGGAATATGATATAGATTCATGTGTCACAATGGATGATAGTTTGGTACACTGGCTGATGTCTGTTGTGACTACCCACAGGCTACTCACCGGAATCACCAAGAGACATGTCTCCAGACTCTCCTTCACCATACCCAGATCGTCCTATTCGACCTTTGCCCAAGCGGCGGCTTCGTGAACGATTATCACCAGATGTTGCCGACTCTATCCAATATCCACCTACACCTAAAAGTACAACTCCTGTGTCATATGATTCATACGGAGGCCGGGAGGAGAATGTGTTGATTAAGACAGTCGAGCTACCTAATTTGATAGAACGAGAACGATTGGCAAACCTGGAGCCACGAAATTACGTGGCCAGAAAAAATGGAGGCGAAGAAGAGAGTGACGAGGATGAGTTTGCATGTCGGAAAGGTACATATTCACGGCAGACAGTAGATGTCACTGGAAGATCTTTCCGCTATGTCCAAAAACCAGATTCCAAACATCCCAATCCTGGGCCGCCAGCGTCAACAACATCTTCTGTAGATGGATATGATTCTTTTGAAAACACAAACAATAAGAAAAAAAGAAAGATCCCTATGGCAGGGGACACAAATTTGAATGATGTACATCTTGTGGGAGATTCAGTTGGAGCTGCAGCGTCAGGACGAGAGGTTTTGGTAGAAGAAGGAGGAATCGGTGCTGGAGTATATTATAATTCAAATGGAGTTGGTCTTTCAGGTCCAGGACGAGGAAGGTATGGCCGCATCAGACAAAGTAGGAGCCCACTGAGGACACTTTCTGATGCTTCAAGCAACTGGGGGAACAGTCGATCAACAAAGCAAAGACAACCACATTGGTCGCCATGTAAGACTTGATCTTCGCATGAAACAAGATCTCTTTATACTAACATCATAAAGCTGAATCTCCTGGGATCATCACTCGATCGATTGCGAATGCCAATGCCGATAAGAGTCCAATTACACCTTCGCGAGGTCAAGAAAATATCAGCCTTCTGCAACAACAAGCCTCAAAGCGAGCTAGCCCAGCCTCTACACAGTTCACTTTTACATGCGATTCACAGGTCCCTAATACAGTTCCTTGGCCAGGCAATTCACCTATGCATCAAAGCTCTGCTACGAAAGGAATGAACACCCAAGCAACACAAACAGATTCAGCCATTGGTCAGGGGGCAACACATGCTGCTGCGCAAGCAAAACAAGGCCTTGCTGCTTCACAACATGCACCAAATCCGCAAAAGCCAGCAGCGCCCAAGAAGAATCGTCGTCGAACCAGCACCAAGGAATATCTTCTTGCTGCTCGTCAAAGGCGGGAAACACAGGAGTATAAGAATTACCAGAACCAAACTTCGATCGAGGATTCATGGATCTGTGAGTTCTGTGAGTATGAACGGATTTTTGGCACTCCTCCCGAGGCGTTGATTCGACAATATGAGATCAAGGATAGGCACATCAAGAAGCAGGAGGCAGAAAGGCGCAGATTACTTGAGAAAGCGAAGATGAAGAATAGGAAGGGGAAGAAAGGGAAGAATGCTCCAAAAGCAGCAGCTGTCGCAACTGATCGAGCTGCTCCAGGTCACCAAGCACAACACCCAGGGTCGATCTCGACAAACCAGAGTCAAGGCACGCAAAGCGAGGAATATTATGAAGATGAGTATGATGATGAAGAAGCCCAGGATGATCCACCTCCTCCATCGCCTACAATTCCACAAGTTGTTCATGGTATTGAGCATGAACGTCCAACTCCCGGGAAGCATCGGATCAATGGTTTAGGGATCGCTCCTGATCAGCCGATCAAAACCTAAATTTGATACTTCATCTCTTTTGCGTTTGAGTTCAATTCCCCGACAATCGATTCCACTTTTGGAGTAGGTTCTTTGCCTTTTCAGAATACAGCATTGCACAAAGCGTTTGAATATGCCCAACTTATTGCTTAACAACATACCCCTATCAACAAAAACATGCGCTTTGACGCATTATCATCACCTCATTGTACCAATCTCCCCTTTTCCTCACTCCCAACACATCTCGACCTGCAGCTGGAAGGTCGAACCTAGGTGTCATTGGAGGCTATTTATTAATGGGTGCATGACGGTTCTTCTCTGGGACGGACGAATGGAAGGATTCTGGTCTGAAAGGGTTGGATTGTACATTCGATAATTCTTAGCTCTGATTAAAAACATCACTGCAACAAAATTCAGCTTGCTCATTGTGACGAAGACAAGGTTATGTGAAGTCCCCTTGCAAGTTTGTACCCCTCCAAATTAAGCATTTAGCCGTGCTGCCCCTCGTTGATAGCCTTGACCCCCACCCTACCGAGCCTTTGGACAATTTTGAGAATTCGACCCTGAGGCTTGATGTGTGGAATGTGCGGTAGGCTAGTCATAAAGCCAATCTTGTACCTGACTTGGGTTGTTAGGGCATGTTTAGAAGCATCAAGTAGGGTTTCTAGAAGGTGACTAGAGTAAATAAGACGAGGCTTTCTGAGGAGGTTTTGTGTTCAATATTATTTCGTTTGTAAAGGCAGATGTAGTAAATCAATGATAAGTCGCACCTTCAAGGTTTCTGCACCGTCCCACTTCAAAGCGTTTATAGACCTACAAAGTATTTCTAATACCCATGAGGTCTAAACCCTCACCGATATCGTCATGTCTTTCTAAAGTGGAGACATCCGCATCATGCTTTGCCGCTGCAGTCATTTCAGCATTTCCAATTCTGCCGATGATCTTCCGAATTTTCGTCATCATATACTAAACTTTTGAAACTGCTTTCATCCAATTAGAATAGCACCCATAGCTCAGTGGTAGAGCGGGAGATTGCAGTTGTCTAGTTTCACACGAGATCAGTCAGTTATCTTCAGGTCATGTGTTCGAACCACATTGGGTGCTTGAACATCTTTGACGATGTCTTCTTTTTGCATTTTGGGTAGATGGAATGGATGGGCAGGAAGCCATGTGATTTTAAGGCTGGTGGGAAAATGTCGGCTAGTTGACTTAATAACCAAAGGTAGGACTAAACGGTACCATCTCTACTAAGCTTAATGATATGCATCCTGTCCCTTGCTGTGCAGGAGAGATCAGTCTCACGGGATCCTGCACAGTGTAGTTTCTTTTATACATACATCATTTTTGATTTGCTCAATTGCAAGTGGGGCCAGCAGCTGTTGCACTGCTCTACTCGATATGGCTGCTAGGGAGACTCAATTTCCAGCATCAGTGGCATTCTTGTGGTCTCTTGCTAAGAAACTCTCTTCCGCATATTCCTCCTTTCTAACTTTTCCTCTTCCACCAGACTTCTGGAAGCAGTGCTCTGTACACCTAGAAAGAAAGATCCTTTCCAGCAGGAAATGTGCTCTGCTCATCTCATAGTCTCAATGATTAGCACGGGAGTGTTTTATACAACGACCTCAGAACTCCTCCAAACTCGAGCAAGTATAATACTCCTCTATCCACCAGGGGACCAGCTTCTGTAACGCCACGTAGGAAAAGCACAGCATGCTACCACGCCTTTCATTTTCACTGAACAAAAGAGGTTGGCTGTCTCGAATAGACCACCGAGCTGAGCTTGACACCAGGGAAAACAAGAATAAATGATTGATCATTCAAGCAAGACGAAAACGAGGATCAGAGTATAGTCTGCGGTCGTAAATGAATTATCATTAGTTGTTCATGAAATATGCTAATCAAGCTATACAGACTGTCCTCCCTGCCGTCATTTTTCCTCGCTGCGTCCATAAGCACGCTAATATCAACATCAATATATCAATATCTTCCATATCTCAAAGCTCTTACAGTAAGATACAAGCACCCAACGTCGCAACCACAAAGGTCAGTCCAAGCAAGACAAAGATTCTCTCTGCTTTCACTGACACACCGGCAGAAGGCCTGGTTGGTGCCGGGGTAGAGGTTGATGATGAGGCTTGAACAGTCACAACCACCACTGCTTGCGTCGAAGTGCTCGACGCGCTCGAGCTGTCACTGCCAATTGAGGGTGTTGCTGGGTTGGTCTGAAGAATGACAACTGATCTTGTCGCGCTTCCCGCGGTGGTCAAAACAGATGCTGTGTTTGTTCGGACATTTCCCTTGATGCTGCAGAAGCTCTCGAGGGAACGATAGGTCGAGTATCGACTTGGAGATGCGGTGCTCAAGTAGGTGACACATGAGTGCACTTGGTCATCAAATACGCTTGGTGCCCATGATGTGGTACCGGCATAACAGATACACGAAGCTTGTTGAGAGCCAGACATATCAATGAATCCGGTGGTGGCCGCCTCGCAAGAGGTGATGGCTGCAGCAACATTGGAACAACCTGTGATACCACTGCCACCAGTCGCCACAGCAGTCCCAGACGTGGGTTTTGGAGTAGTAGCTGGAGTTCCAGTTCCGCTCGATTTGGTGGTGGTTGCGCCTGCACCTGTTGTCTTTGCAGCTCTGACATCTCCTTGTTTGCTACAGAAAGACTCGTGGGCATGGAGACCAGAGTAGATGGCTGTACTGGCGGTGCTTGCCCAAGAAGCGCATTCGAGGATCGCACTATCAAAGAAAGTTGGGTCCCAGGAGGTCTTCGCGTCGTAGCAAAGACAGGATGCTTCGACTGATGCAGGTAGGTAGTCGAAGCTGGTGGTTGAGCTCTCGCAATCATCAACATAAGCAGCGTATACAGCTATTCTATGTCAGCTTTGACTAGCTATATAACGAGGAATAGGAAAACTCACTGCATCCAAAAGGAAGTGTTGTTGTTGCAGCCTTAATCACACCTCCAAACGCGGCTGGCTGGAAATCGAGTCCGAGAGCTACATTCTCATCTGCTGCCACCGAAAGTACCTGCAACAACGCGATAGCTGCAAAGGCGATTGACATGATTGCGATTTGAGTTGATAATGTTTGAACTGATCAATTTCAAAAGTCAAAAGACAGGATAAAGAGAGAAAAATGAAATGGGAGCTCCAGCACAATATGAAGGCATGGGAGCTTCCAAAATGAGATGCATGTCTCATCCACCCATTCACCCAACCTCCATGACATTGGTCACAATTCGAGGTACTGCAGTGCCAAGACCTAAAAATGATCCTTCAAGACGCCACGACCGCGCTCTTTGTGAAGGTGTGTAATAAATGGCGTTTTCGAGGCTGAAGGTTGTGGGGTATGAGCCTTGTCGTTGATGAACATCGTTGGTCGGTTTGGGGCCTTGCTGCCCAGATTTGACCACATTCGGGGTGATTCATTTCAGCTGAAAGACATCCTTGTTACGATAACTTTGATTGGTGCTATTTCGTGTGGATCACCGGTGATATGAGGCTCTCACGGCTCGGACGGGAAGAAGAGAAAGATGATGAGATTTCTAGACGATGCTTCACTGTTTTTAGAAGCTTGTGAATTAAGCATATCTGAACGGATTTCCGTAGCTCGAACCTTGAAGCAACAATGACAACGTGGAGGTAACGACGACAAGAACTACAACCGTTCTCTTGCAACCAGAACGTTGTAAGACAATGTGACTTCTTCAACAGTGGCTTATCGTCGCCTTGCCCAGTTTCTATGAAAATTATCTCATGGTGGCAGAGCCTTGTGCATGGGTGGCATTCAGCCTGAAGTTTTGCATCCTTCATATGTCTGTCATAACATCTCTGCCGTAGATTGACCAGAGGTGGAATCCTTCTTCTCGATAAATGTATCTTGATGATTCTCGGAACTTGGTGTTAGGCTTTCAAGAGATGTTTACCAAGCACTCAGGGAGCCTTGCGGGATGTGGAGAGATGATGATCTGATAATCGATGCGTCCTCCATTTTTCTCTTTTCTTTCTGCACTGCGAGTTCTCGGTCTGTCTTACCTGCATACATAATGTGGGTGGGATATCGGAGAACAAATGGCAACACTATGTACATGAAAAGGTCGAGAGCTTAATCACAAGCCTCATAATTCTATAGTTCTGTTTCATCTTGGATCACATGACTCCGTGCAATGAGTGCTCGGACATGCATTGAAGCTGCGACTCATGTATGCCATTTATCGAGAAGCAAGAAGAGAGCTATGATCTACCTCGAGATATCCGAGCAAAGGGAGACTAGGTAGGACGATTCCTACATATATCTAGCCAAAGAACTACAACGCAAGATCACATGATCTGTAATATATAGCCTACTCGAACTGTTGATCATTCCTTCTTCTGTACTTTTGCGCTGTTATAGAGCCAATGCTAAACTTCATTGTCACTGTCAAATCCTACCTCGGCACTAAATTAAGTTTAAGGACGTGTTTATCGAGAAAATTCAACTACGAAAGATTTTATCGCTCAAGGTCTTGCAGGTTACCAAGCATGACCTCAAATCCGTCTTAAGAGACATAGCTAGACTCTCAACCCCTGCCTGAGTAATTAAGGCTTTATATCTTTCCCCATTGTCATCGAGTGTCTCCAATACTACTATGCAAATCAGTGGACGATCCGCCAGTGCTCAAATCCTTCGGTAGCGAATGTCGAAACACTTAAGCTTTTGTCAGCTGTACATATCAGCGAATCAAATTGAAGCGTGATGCAATGACATGGTACTTGGGATCGGTGTTAGAGGGGAGCACTTAATGGAGGTTTCTTTGTACGTAATCTTACTTTGCTTTATTTACTTTTCTCCTCCCAAGAAATCGAGCGAACGTTGATTTGCACACAGAAGAACATTGATATGACAGCAGTCTGTTTAACCATAGAAGGCCTTGGAAGGCGTTTGATAGAGGCATCTGGATATATGGTGAAATAATGCCTATTGAAGTCGTTTGAGTTTGAGTGTAGAGTGATTAACCTTATCTCGATCGGTACACCTCTAAATACGCGGCGAGCATAGGCAGTTGGCTTTGAAATTTCCACGATTCACGAATCTGTTTCTGCCTCCGCTTGATTACAGAATATACCAGATATGAGACTCGCATACGAGGTCAATCTCAAATGACAAACAACTCAATTTGCGTTTCTTCTCTTAAAGTTTCAGGATTCATTTCTTCGAGCATTGGGGGATTGTCATGAAACTACCTTGAAGTGACTCAATTAGAGCCACACATATGTCTTTCTTGACTTTGCTAGGGCTTGGAACTTCCCTAGTCAATCTCATGCATGTAGCTGGCTATGCAAACCGAAAAGAGACGCTGCAGTAGAGTGGGTGAGTAAATTTTAAGCGAAGATGAGGGCTTCTGAAGTAGCGATATTGGGGTTATGCATTTGATTGTAGCGGACTTGAGACCCTGGATACACAGCGAATTATTTAGAGTGAAATCAGGCATGGTAGAAGATAAATGGTCAGGGAAATTGTATTGATAATTGAATAAGTGACAGTAAAAACATGGTAGGTAATTCAACTTCTGGCAAGTAGGATGAGTGGACAAACGTCCGACCATAATGCCTCACAGTTCCAAGAACTAAATCACCACTATCTTAGCAACACGCATAACCATTTAGTTGTATAAATAGCCCCTTTAGATGACCTCTGGTAGTAAGCATTTATGATTGTTGAGAGAGTTAGTTTTGTGGTTTGCATCTGAAGGGCTTCGATTATTTCGAAAATTTGGTTGTGCCCCGTTTTGAACTCAAGGTATACAAATATTACAAGTGGTCTAGAAGAGATGCCAAACACTATAGAGTCACATGTGAGCTAGATATACACGTTGAGGTTCTACGCATCCACGAGGCAGTAGATTTGTATTGGCTATATCAAGCTCGTGCACTTCCAAACATATCCTCGAAGCTACATTCTACAGCTCCAAGTTCTCTCGCATAGAAAATCGAAGAATTACGCCAGGTAGAAGATCGCCCGACGAAGCCTCATTCTCCTATCACATACGTGCAGCCCTCTTCACCTATCCAAACCTCATGCACACGTCCAGCATCGACATCGATTCGGTCACCAACGCCATACGTTGTCTTCTCAGGTACGTCATCTTTAGGGTAAGTGATGGTGAGTTGCCCCTTCAGGATGAGATGTGTAGTGAGCTCTCGGTGAGAGTGAGGACTGTAATGGGCATTGCTGTAGCAAACTAGTTAGCCTTGAAAAGAATTGTAAGGTGTGAGGCAGATTTACGGTCCATCTGTCCATGTGAACACATGGGTGAAACCCCAATTCTTCACCTCTTTCTCAGATTCTCGTTGGGTTTTTGAGGTCATATTGCGATATATCTGAAGTAAATGCAATGGTAAAGAGGAGGCAATGTTATAAAGTAAACACGGGCCTCAGGCGCTCCCACGTCATCTTGCCGATTCAACGGCTTTGACGGGACAAGGGAACGGGAAGTTTCAAAAAGCAATTGGCATTCTTTACAGTCTTTCCATGTCCATCATCTATGATAAACTTCAATAGTTAAGCATTTTCAATGTATGATTCATGCATTCCTCTCGTATACCTCCACTGAGTGTTCATGTTTCAATCCCCCTACTTACATTCAAGTTTCAGCCCCCAATCATCTTCATGTCAGCTTGATTCAGGATTGCGGCTCTTCTCTTCCTTGTAACCATCCCTTCATCATTTCATTCTCAGAGAATCAACGGAAATGTTTCTCGAGATGCACACTCTTTCCTCCCCATGACACTAGACACTAGCAGTCTGCTACAGTGAGTTACCCACCTCTTTCTTTCACCAAGCCTTGCCTCGGCGATCCCGGTCAAATAGGTCGAATCAGCAGAAGCATCAGCATGCAGCTCATAGCCAAACAAGTTGGAACGATGTTTTGAGGAGTAAGGCTTTCAAATGGCGCTGACAATCATCCAGCCAAGGCCGCAACCTCATTCACAATGGTTCCTCATCCCACTCCCACCAGTAACCATTTCTCCATACATAAGCTTATGGCCATATCGACAATGCTTTCACCCTCGCATCACCATACACATTTGAAGCCTCTGATACAGGCAGGTGGAGGAGCTGCAATGTCCGAGGTACCCCATCAGCAGCTATACCTGTCTCACGCAATTCAAGAACATCTGCGAAGGGTCTACGATTCGATACGGCGTCCTGATGCTACATTATCTCGTGCAAAGCTTCAAGCATGGCTAGCCAGTGTGCAGAAGTCACCGATAGAGTCTTTGGAGAAGGAAGCTTATAAATTTGAGGAGTTCCTAGAGACTGTTTACTGCAATCGTGGGCTAGAATCAGTGGGGGATATACGGCCCGAGGATCAGGACTTGACCAAGCCTTTGAGCAACTACTACATCAGCAGTAGCCACAATACATATCTTATGGGCAATCAGCTATCCTCGAAGAGTTCTACAGAGGCATACAAGAATGTAAGTGGTTGTCTGCAGTTGTGAACTTTGCTAATATAACTAGGTCCTACTACGAGGATGCCGTTGCATTGAGATTGATGTACACAATGGAGAAGCTCCAGATAATAAGTCTAGCGAAAACTTGTCACCACTGAACTCTCCAAAATCACCATCACAATCCGAGCATAAACGACATGGAAGTACACTTTCTAGTCGAGCTGCCGCCGCTTTCGAGAAGGCTGAAGAAAAGTTGGAAAAGGCGAAGAAGCATCTATCAGACAAGACTGGGATTGGGAAGGACAGTAACGATGAACGGGTGCGCAAGCATGGAACGTCCACCTCCCTAGATGTTGGAAAGGATATTGAAAGACCATCATCTGTGCGCTCAACACGATCTGGAGAGCCCTTGGTATTGCATGGCTGGACTTTGACAGCACCAATTGGATTTAGAGCTGTTTGTAGTGCTATTCGAGAGACTGCTTTCCTGAAAAGCCCGCTTCCCATCATTGTCAGTCTGGAAGTACACGCAGATCCGGACCAGCAAGAGGTTATGGTGGAGATAATGAAGGAAGAGTGGAAAGGATATCTTGTTGAGCAACCACATGAAGGATGTAATCCCGAGGAGCGGCTTCCCAGACTAGAGGAATTGCTGAACAAGATTCTTGTCAAGGTAAAGAAAGCTGTGGCAGATAAACAAGACACGGCATCCGCGAATGGATCCTTGGTACCGGTGAAGTCGAAGACTGATGCTGACTCTATTCATTCTGCCTCTGAGGATGAGAGAGGTGATAAGAAGAAGAAGGTCAAGATTTGCGAGAATCTCAGCAATTTAGGAATCTACACCCATAGCGAACACTTTTCGAGTTTTGATGCAAAATCGTCGAAGACACCACCCCACATCTACTCGATTAGCGAGAGCCAAATCATCGAACTGCATGAAGACAAAAAGGCAGAGATGTTACTACATAATCGAGACTTCTTCATGCGTGCGTATCCAGCCGGAATCAGAATAGATTCTTCAAATCCAGACCCTTCGGAATTTTGGCGAAAAGGGGTTCAAATGGTTGCATTAAATTGGCAAACACTTGACGAAGGGATGATGCTGAATGAAGGTATGTTCGCGGGTGGACATGGATGGGTTTTGAAACCCTCGGGATATCGCAGTGATCATACAGAACCTGTGGATTACAAGACGATTGACTTGAAGATTACTGTCCTTGCTGGCCAACATATCCCCTTGCCACCGAATCAATCAGTGAAAGGCTTCAACCCTTATGTTCGATGCGAGCTTCATGTCGAGAGAGAACAAGAAACGAACGAACCTGTTAAAGAGGCAGATTGCAAAAGGCAGACGCCATGGCGAAAAGGAGATCATCCAGATTTTGGACCCGAAGGACATGAGTTATTGTTCCCACATATCACAAAAGTCGTTGAGGAACTAAGTTTTGTGAGGTAAGCTTTTCAGTCATTTTCTTTGGTTACACAACCTACACCGCTGGATCCAGCCATCTGGTACTTTACATGCAACGGACCGTTGCGTGAGCTTTTAGTACTTGTGTGACAATATCTCCTATGTCGGAGCTAATTGCTCTCTAGGTTCAAGATTGAAGATTCACGCTACGCGGGAGACAACTTAGCCGCTTGGGCTTGTATACGACTTGACCGTTTACAGCAAGGATATCGGTTTGTGCATTTATTAGATGCAAAGGGCCAAGCGACACCAGGTATTATTCTCGTGAAAATCGAGAAGAAGGTCACGAATTGGAAATGACGACGTTGGACTTCAGCACTAGTGCATCGGTGTCGAAACAGGTTACTGTGCTGGAGTCGGGATGAAAGAGATCGCGCCAAAGCACGTAAGCATCACGGTGCTAAATGGAATGGGCGGTGATTGATGGATTTCTTTGCTGCGAGTGTCATTAATGGTCATGGATACCCCACTGTATGGCGTTTTAGCGAGCGATGAACAGAGCGACTGTTTAGTTGCGTTGGTGCACAGCACATTATCTGTGACATGTTTGAGGTAGCATGAGTGGAGTTTGCTTTGGGAAGATAGGGGGTGGATAGTGAGCATCTAATCGAGGCTTTTCTTCATCGTTACTCTCGCTGCGTGATAATGGCTTGTGCATACTCTCACGTCTAACTCTCATTTGGTGGAACCGTGAACATCCCAACAGGATTGTGAATGTCTCGAGGTCTAGCTTGTGTTTTCCTCAACAATTGGTAATACTGCAAAGCTCGCTGGTATATATATCCATACATAGCAAATAGAGCAGATTCCACGGCCTTTCGAGATCCAAATTGAGGCTACTAGAGAGGAGCAAGTGTTGACGTGTTTGTCAAGTTGAATTTAGCGAGTGTTCCACCAATGCTTGATCAGCTTTTCATGCAAATCACTTGCTAGAAACCTCAATGAAGGAGTTGAGATTGAGTAGGTAGTTAGGTAGCTGGGGCTGATACCTCCTTCTCTGTTCTTGAAGATCTATGTGTCTGAAGTGATTCCATGGGTGCATTGCTCGGTTAGACATTGAAAGTTGCGACGTCACTACGCACCATGAGATCAACGAGTGGCTAACGCTGTGGCGAGGTTATTGTTTTCTTCTTTGCTCTGGCCTGGTGTCTAGTAGCCATGAGGCATGTACTATGACGACGGGGACTTGGTCAAATGAGAGGGGGAAAGGCGGCACCGAGACATCACGACTGAGAGGAGATTCACTTGCGATTTGCATAGAGGATCTTGCGTGGCTTGTTCTTGTGATTCAATGCTTTGGGTTCCATGGACAGATTTGAGTTTCTGATTTGAGGCAAGTTTCGCGCCCAGCTGTGAAATTTCAAGTTGAGAATCCGTGGGTCGGGATCCTTCATATCTCGCCCTTAGCTCTACAAGTGTTTGATTGAGGCTCATAGCTAGATCTCATGCCTCTGGTCACTCTGCTTTGGTATGCTGAGTTGGTCAGCGGCATCTCTGGGGTGCTCTTGTTCCCAGAACACCATGCCCCACTTCATTTGCTACTATTTCTCGTTCCGAGAACAAGACGCCTAAATTGAAGATCTTTGACCTATCCAAGGTTTCATGTAGTTCGTGGTATATCGAGCAGGTCACAACTTCGGTTTTGGATGCCTTTGTTGGGGCAAGCATTCTAGATAGATATAATTGGTGGTTGTGCTGAGACCAGAGCTCGCTAGCGTTTTGTAGCTACAAGCTTGTGCTGAGGACGTGAGATTAGATACTTACAAGGTGAGGGAAATTCCAGAATTAGTGAGTATCAGCCACTTGATGGAGTCTCAGTAGCGTAGAGTTTCAGTTTCGCTCAAGTGTATTGGAGCGTTAATTTTATAAGAGAAAGATTGGTGGTCATGCTGAGATCAGAACTCGCTAGCATTTTATTGCCAGACACTTGTTCCCAGAGCATGAATACAAGATCAGCGAGATTTTGGAAATGGTGAATTTCAGCGACTGGACAGGGTCTCAAACGCTTAGGATTTCGGTCCGAGTCAATTATATTGGAGCTTTGATTTTTTGGAGGGGACAATGTTGACGAGCGTTCCGAGAACGAGTTGGGCGGCCAATTTATAATGGGCCGCATGTTCTCGGAACGACAACCATTACGAGACAATTAAAGACCAGCAGCTAGTCATTTTATCTAGACGCGACGGGAGGCTTAGAAAATACATCTAAAGTCTTCTCGATAAGCTGTTGATTTGGTATAGAAATAACTGATGGGCTATCAACGGTAGCTGTCCCGGGAACGGTTCCTCGCAGCCAAATTACTGTGCTCGGAACCAAAAGTTCAATGTGTGATTCAGAGATACACACTTTCAGTATTGGGTCTTGATATCAATTAGAGCATTTGGAGTCCGTTTAGGCCGCTTTGAATAAGATGATCTTGCTCTAGGTGTAAAATCGTGTGGTCGGTCTCGGCACGGTTCCGAACAGCCAAATGCTGTTCTCGGAACACGACGATTGAATGTGCGTTTTCAAGATACACCCTTTTGGAACTTGATTTCAATATCGATGGGAACACCCAGTACTTGTTTATCCCATTTTTAGTTATATGGTCTTTCTCGATATGGAAAACCATGTAGTGGTTCTCGGCACTGTTCTCAACAACCAAAAATCCGTGCTCAGAACGAAATCTGTAAAATCAATTTATAACAACACTATAAGCCTATCAATTTGAGTTTAGATATTGATTCAATTCTGAAACCACAATATAGAGCAGCTTGAATTGCGTGGCCCTTTTTTTATAGAATTGATTAATGTCTTGGTTCTGAGAACAGTTCTTTACAGCCGAATGTCTGTTCTCGGAAGAGGAAATTTCAAGGAATCTACAACTTGTAGCTACGACATAGTGAGATGCCTTGGTTTCTTGAGAGTAGGGCTAAAGCCAAAACCACAAGCAATCACAAAGAAAAAGCCTAGAATGGTATATAGTGCGTAGAATAAGACGCGGTACGCTTCTGAGAACAGTAAGTTGTATGTAGAGAACGGTGCTAAGAACAGCCCAGACAAAAGCCGTGGGAATTGCTCTAAAAACATTCAGTGCTGAGTACGGTGAGATATATAGAAGAAACGATACCGAGAGCAACCCAGGCAAAAGCCGTGGAGCAATTTTGAGGATATATCCAAGAACGGTACTGAAAACAATAAAGTATATGTTAGGAACGGTGCTGAGTACAAGACCAGCGTAGGCCTTGGCTTTAGAACTATGCTGGGAACAAGATTAAGGTGCTAGGAACGGTGCCGGGAACAGCTTTTATATTAGTTCTAAGAACAGTGTGAAGGTAGTAAAAACTGTGCTAAGAACAGTCGTCTTAGGCTGTACTGAGAACACGATTAAGGTAAGAAGAACTGTACTAGGAACAGCCGTACTGAGAACACGAATAAGGTGGTAAGAACTGTACTAGGAATAGCTTTTATATTGGTCCTGAGAACGCGATTAAGGTGGTGGGAACTGTGCTGAGAACGGCCGTACTGAGAACAGTATTAAGGTGGTGAGAACTGTGCTGAGAACGGCCGTACTGAGAACAGTATTAAGGTGGTGAGAACTGTGCTAAGAACGGCCGTACTGAGAACAGTATTAAGGTGGTGGGAACTGTGCTGAGAACGGCCGTACTGAGAACAGTATTAAGGTGGTGGGAACTGTGCTGGGAATAGCCTTTTATATTAGTACTAAGAACCCAATTAAGGTGGTGAGAACTGTACTAGGAACAGCTTTTATATTGGTCCTGAGAACAGTATCAAGGCGGTGAGAACTGTGCTGAGAACAGGCTGTACTAAGAACACGATCAAGCTGGTAAGAACTATGCTGGGAACAGCTGCGCTAAGAACATGATTAAGGTAGTAAAAACGGTACTAAGAACAGCTTTTGGTATTGGTACTAATTACAAGACTTGGCTGCTAGGAATGGTGCTGAGAACAGTTGTCCCGAAATCCAAAGGCTGTACTAGGAACGGGATTTAGGTGCTGGGAACGGTGCTCAGAACAGCCTTCCCAACACTAAAAAGCTGTACTGAGAACGGGATTTGACGGGGTGGAAACGGTACTAAGAACACGTGTCCCGCGCTGTACTAAGAACAAAATCAAGGTGATGAGAAGCGTGCTAAGAACAAGAATTCAAAAGGCCTCAAAAATGATCCCAAACTTCTTTTCGAACGAATCTTACTTATTATTGGGACTCGGAACGATAAAACCGCTGGTGTGAATGGTGCTGGGAACAGCTCTTATTGGAAAGTGAAAGCCACGCTCGGAACAGGGTTTGGCGGGTAGAAGTCGTGCCGGGAACAGCCGTTAGTGCCGGTATTGAGAACCAGATTTTTGCCGGTAAGAACCGTGCTGAGAACAACGAAAAATCACATAATAAGTAGTTGAAAATAATAAGAAAGACGATTTCTAAAGTTGGTCTGGGAACAGAATTTAGCGGGTGGGAACCGTACAGAGAACAGCTATTGCGGGCTTCACTGAGAACCGGATTTTGGTGATGAGAACGGTGCCGAGAACAACGCGAAAGTATTTTGCAAAAGATGACTCCGGACTGGTTCTCGGAACAAGGTTAAAGTAGTGAGAATCGTGTTGAAAACAAGATTTTTATTTATTTATTATTTGACTTAATAGACGTAATTTTACATCTCGAAATTGTACTGAGAACAGGATTTAAGTGGTGGGAACTGTCCTAGGAACAACGTAAAAAAGAGGCCGGGATATAACTAAAAACGCGATTGACCACGGAATTAAAGACTGTTCTAAGAACAGTAAAATAGGCGCTGGGAACAGTGTTGAGAACAAGATGTAGAATTATGAAAGCTGATCTCAGCACAGCCAAAAGGTTGCTGGGAACGGTACCTAGAACAAGACCGAAAACTGTTCTAAGAACAGAATTAAAGTGGTAGGAACCGGGCTGAGAACTAAATATAAAATTATAAGAGTTGTTCTAAGAACAACGAAATAGCCACTGAGAACTGTACTGGGAACGAAAAGAAAACCGGTCTGAAAATGATTGAAACCGCGACCAAGAATGAAAGTAAAGGCTGTACTGAGAACAAGAATATATACTATAGGAACGGTGCTGAGAACAAAGCTATAAATTATAAGAGCTGTACTAAGAACTACGAAATGGCTGTCGGGAACGGTACTGAGAACGAAAGTAAAGAATGTACTAAGAACAAGAATATATACTATAGGAACAGTACTGAGAACAAAAGTAAAAGCTGTACTGAGAACAAGAATATATACTATGGGAATAGTGCTGAGAACAGAGCCCAAAAATTATAAGAGCTGTGCCAAGAACTACAAAATGGCTGTTAGGAACGGTACTGAGAACGAAAGTAAAGAATGTACTGAGAACAAGAATATATACTATAGGAATAGTACTGAGAACAAAAGTAAAAGCTGTACTGAGAACAAGAATATATACTATGGGAACAGTGCTGAGAACAGAGCCCAAAAATTATAAGAGCTGTGCTGGGAACGATGAAATGGCTGTTGGGAACGGTGCCGAGAACGAAAGCAAAAGCTGTGCTGAGAACAAGAATATATACCGTAGGAACAGTGCCGAGAACGAAAGCAAAAATTATAAGAGCTGTTCTGGGAACGATAAAATGGTTGTCGGGAACGGTACTGAGAACAAAGGTAAAGGCTGTACTAAGAACAAGAATATATACTATAGGAACGGTACTGAGAACAAAACTACAAATTATAAGAGCTGTACTGGGAACAGCCAAATGGCTATCGGGAACGGTACTGAGAACGACAATATATCATGATTAGGAAACGCGTAAAAACGTGATTAAAAGCAAATCTGCAAGCTGTTCTGAGAACAGAAGTTTGTGTATAGAGAACGGTATTGAGTACGATAAAAATTTGTAGCTAAAATTAAGGCTGTGCTGGCAACGATAAAATGGCTGTTAGGAACGGTACTGAGAACAAGAATATATACTATAGGAACGGTACTAAGAACAAAGCTACAAATTATAAGAGCTGTACTGGGAACAGCCAAATGGCTGTCGGGAATGGTGTTGAGAACGAGAAAATTTAAAGAATTAGAACACACCTTACAACACGATTGGGAGTAAAATTAAAATCTGTTCTGAGCACGGGTTTTTACAGCCAATTTCTTGTTCTGAGAACGACGACTTCTTGAATATAAAAATAATGCCGTTCTGAGCACAGTTCTTTATGGCCAACGTTTTGTTCCGAGAACCAACACTCGATATTTAATTTTAAAATCAATCACAAGTCAAAATAGATATCCAAAGCAATCGTAAAGCTACAAACCATGGTTAGTGTCTCTGATCCCAATGACTATACGTCAAGCTTATTCCGAAAGTTCTTGTTCTGAGAATAGGTCTAATATGTAGAATCTCGTTCCCAGAACCACACATTCAACCCTCTCTACTCTTACTAGCTCTATAGGCATAGATGCACCAAGTATATGAAAAGGCTTTGCAGAGTTTAGTAAGATATATAAATCACTGTAGGCCCAGCCCATGCGAGGCTTAGTGATCTGGTTCCGAGTACGGTTCCTTAGGCCCAACTCCTGTTCTCGGGACACATCCTTCACTTCTGTATATCACCAGTACGACTTGTCGTATCAATAATAATAGGACACCCAATCAATAACCAAATCCCCAAGTTTTTTAGTACATCATGCTCTTTTGTTGATGTATTATTTGGTGATCTAGTTCCAAGTACGGTTCTTTATGCCTAATTCCTGTTCTTGGAACAAGCGCTTCACTTCTTTGTATATTTAGCGGCCTTTGTTATCTTAAGCATCTGCAAATGCTGAATTCATTTCAAACATCTCAACTTCCTTTGAATTTGTCATAGGCGTTTGGTGACGCTATTTAGTAATCACGTTCTGGAAACAATTCTCAGCAGCCAAATTCCGGTCCCGAGAACAAAAGCTGGAAGTCTCTATACCCCCACTACCCTCTACTACACCAAGAGAATATAGTTATACACAGTCTATTTCAGAGATCTTTACTTACTTAGATCTCTGTAATGGATCGTAGTTATGGATTTGGCCGTCATGTTCCGAGAACGGGTCTCTGCAACCAATTTCACGTTCAGGGAACCAACCCATGATATCATCTGATGAAACTACAAGACAAAACACATGAATGTGTATCAAAAGAAGACAAATTTCAGCTATCAATACAATATAGCGTAACTCAAACATTCTAGCCTCCTTCACTTCTTTCAGGGGGGCATGGATATGAATGTTGGTTGTCTTGATCTGGGAACGGTTCCCTTGAGCCAATTTCTTATTCCGAGAACCAAGTCTTCATGTCTCTGATGCATTCCAAAAACAAATACTTGAATGTGTACCAGCAGATCAAAGATTGTATCTAGACTCTTCTCGACGCATTTATGTCTGATTTCGCCTTAGAACCATGCGCTATGCATCCATTTCTATATTCGACTCTCCAACTGCTTTCCCCCTCTTTTCACCGCCAGGAATATCCCACTACACGTCACCTCGACGTCTTTCCCGCGCCAGTTAAACTCCGAGTTACTACAGCCGAGACAGCTCACCGGTATTTCTCCAGATGGTCGGAGTAACTTAGGCACATAGCTCATAGATGTCAGCTTCGAGCAAGACATGCAGATCTCGCTTAATGGGCATAGAGTCAATGTCTCGAGATGAGAAAACGATTCTTCTGGACTCCCCTCAGCTACTCTGATCGGCAATAAATCTGCGCTGTTGATATAAGCGCTCTACGGCTGAAAGGGGGTCATAAAATCGCCGAGAATAGGAACGGACTTCTGTGTTAAAGCTGCAAAGTTGAGTTTTGAAACATCTGACTACACCACTTGATCATCAGACCAGCGATGGGTGCTTTCACCTGTAGATACTACTAAAAAAAAGCTCTGATCGAAGCCTTGAGAGGTCTAGAACCATTGACCGATTATTAGATCTACGTGCTGTTTCAAAAAGTTTGCCCACCCTCACTCAGCTCTTGAATTACAGACCCCCTATGTATTCGAGCAAGCGAGAAACTCACGCAGACATTGAAGCCGCGGAGATTGCCTCGGCATTGTTTTCCGGCTATCTAAGAGCGCTGCCTGGTATCCATCACTGTCTAACTAAGCCCACCATTCCGCCCCTCATCGTGTTGCAACTGCGGGCAGTGCATTTGTGATCCCGAAGAAAAATCATGGTAGCTCAGCTTGGATAGAATGAGTAGAGTTTCATCTCCAAACCTCAGCATTAGGTAGGCTTAATTAACCAATTGCAGGGAATGGGAAGGAAAAGGAAAGGGACAAGAGATGGAGGAAAGACTAAGCCGTAGATGGAATGGTGGTGCCTCCTCTCATCAGACACTGATTTTGGAGAGACTATATGGCACAAGTGAAATTCAAGAACAGAGCTTACTCTTTTTCAAATGTCATGCCCCCGTGTTCAATGTGTCATCACTTCCAACAAGAGATATAAACTACGCGAGACCTAGACTAAGCAACTTGGAACCTCGAGCTCACGAGTTGTGCTTTGTCGGACTAGACATGAAAATCAACACACTTGAGATTATGACTTGGTGGGGAAGGAAACGCTCCACTCCTCACAACAAATGTCCTGCTGAGACTTCTGATACTCCGGAATTTAGCCACCCGTGATATGGCTGAACTGCCTCGCTTTCACTTGCTGCAAGTACTGTTATGCAGTGACATTTATACTTTCTTTATGGCTGCTTGGCAGTTAAGCCACCCATGAAGGAGGTTCGGTAATCTATCTTGTGCGATGCGGAAACCAAGATGAAAAACATCACGCACTACCACCGGTGCCGAAGCATCAAAAATACCATGTTGACAACGTTTAGTAATCAGCTTATTTTCTGCTCCTCGGGATTTCTGTCACTTTCTGTTCAAAGTATATCAACGCCACAATGTATTCGAGGCTGCAGTTCGGCAAATCAGAATTTGCACATTTGTGTCATATGTTCGAGATGATCCGTACCCAGGATTGATGGAGAAGCGTGCTGTCTCAAAACGGAGATAACTCTCGCTTAGAGTGACCATTTGCGGAACCATGTTGACATTGTGGAAGTGCACAGTCGTTTTATAGACAAGTTTTCAAAAATTGTCTGATTCTTGATCGCGAGACCATTGAATCGAATTGTTCTACAACATGCTGATCTTGTCTTGATTGCTGCTCAAGACATCCGATGGAAATCTCTTCGACCTCGAATCACCCGCCCCTCCACCCCACATTCACGCCTACCAACCAAGCTGGCAGGAGCAAACACGGCAATCAAAGGTGTCATCTCCGATCTTGAAAGAAGTCTTTCGGAGCCAATGAGATCCAACCCGCATAAATAAGGATCAGATCGATAGCAGCTGAAGCTTAGATGACTTGTCATTCGAGAGATCTGCTGAGGTGCATAATAAAGATATCGTTTAAGGTAGATAATAAGCGACTGCATAGTAGCGGCAACTTCCAGTTTGAAACTCGGGATATCATTTACTTGCTAACAAAGCTGGAGCACCAGCCAGCCATGCTCTCGGTACCTTTTCATGTTGTGTAACCAAGAAAGAGTCCAAAGTGCCGTGTTCTAGAACCTCCAGCCTCAAAGCGGTTAAAAAGCAAGCAAGAAAGGTGGAAACCGCAATTTGTTATCTTGGAGACTAAAAGAGAAATGATATGTTAATAGCCCGGGACTATGACCTAAAGAGGTAAGGTGTATTTGCTTTTTAGATCTGAATCTTAAAGACCAAGCCCAACGCTTTTAAACGTCGATCAGAGTATAACATAGAAGGTGCGAAACAGAGATGTAAATCGACAACGGGCTGATCTCTATTCTCGGTCGAACACGAGGTACGAGCTGCGAACTTGGCCCGAGTGGAATGGATCTGAATGGTCCTACTGCCGCAAATTTGACTGAAAATCATTATGGTTGCGAGAGTTAGACTGCGAGAAAGCGGACCTTGGCAACCATTCTCCACGTGTTTGAGGCCTATAATATCAAACTAACCCCCACAATCTTTTTTATGGCTGAGTCCAGGATCGAGAAGTTGATTCGGGTGTGAAAATGCTCAGACAACCGCGCCACCAATCATTTCTTCTGTCGGATGGTGCTCCGATATCAGATTTGTATCCACGTCTCCCGCTGCCGGCCAAGAGGTCATCAGATAGACCGCTTCCTCCAAACTAGCGTGCTTTGATCTAAACACCCATCGGAGCAATCTCAACTACGCTATGCATGCGCAACATTGGGCATTCTGCGGCTAGGGCGTTGGAAGAACATGATGCTGACGAGACGGCCGCGATTCGTGAATCGAGATCACGGCAGAGAGACAACAACCTGGTACAGGGATTCTGCATAACTGTACACCTGATGGTTGCCAAAAGAAATGCGCTTGGATCGGTGGCGCCAAGATGGACCCCAGTGCATTGTCGAGTACCAGATCTTCGGATTCGGGGTCTCAACATTGTAAATAGGAAAGAAAGTCTTTGAAATAGAATCAAAATCATCTTGTGATTCATGTTGATCCATTTTTAATCTTTTTGTAGATGGTCTCGATTCTTCGCAGAATAGAATATTTTGACCCCGCCTCCTATCCTATACGCATCAGGAGAGGATCTGTTGGAAGTTTTGTTAACGCATGCACTTGCCAGTCAAAGTGAGCGGGCAGTATGTAAACATTTCCACTGACCGTATGTGACTGGATTTGATCACGGCTTAGCACAGCTAACTTGTGAATTGTAAAAGCTAGATCGATTGAGGACATCAAGATGTGTTATGTGTTGAGTATGCCGCTAGCCGCAGAATACCTTGGAGGACATAGGTAGATGGATATTCGGAAGGTTTGACGGCTAAAGACATGTCGTTCACCGCAACATCACGGTGCGTGAATGTATTAAATCCACTGCGGGCAGACGGCATGGTAACGTGTATCGGTGATATTCTTGCGAGAGAGACAAAGCGGTATCGGCGTGTTATTATGGCTTTGATGGTGGATCCCGGCGATTGTATAGCGCTGTGATCAAGCAATATGGCCCTTGCGTTGCGAGACACCGAGTCCTGCTTTCATACACCCCATCGCTTCAAGGCTAGACAACACCCTTTAATTGTGAATTCTGTGTCGCACTGAGAGCCAATGCATCCTTGAACATAGAATCTAGGGTGAAATGCGGCCAGGAATAGTGAATTCCGTTGTTGTATCCCATTTAATCATCTTAGCGTAATGATCGACAGTACTGAGAATCTGGCGCACCAGTCCCACTATTTCCGACTCTGTGGTTTCGTGGCTGGCACTTTGTGTGATACACTGTACAACAAAGTATATTCAATTGTCTTGAATTTCCTTAGTTAAGTCTCCCTGCGTCCCTCAGCATGGGAATCATTCTCCGTTGCCGGAAACTATGAGAAAAGGAATCATTTGAGAAATGGATACCCTTCCCAATTACAAGAGCATTCATAAGTGCTCCCGAGATTATGGGTCTAGACCTAGTCTCGATGACATTGTTACAGCCGCTCTTAGTGCCAGGCACCACGCATGACGGCATTTGAGCTTTTCTAGGGCGAAGGTCTTCTTCATGTGCATCGGGAAGACGGTAGGACGACGGCATCTAAATAGCACCATTTGTAGGATATCTGACGTCTGATGTACCATTACAGTACATTAGTAAAATTTTAGGGATGCATCCTTGTATTTGCAAAGAATGAGGCCACATTGACAACTTTGCAATGCGAGAGATGATCACTCGTGTGCTCGAAAACAGCGAAGAAAATACAAAACAAAGATGGTAAACAAGTGATATGGCTTTCCCACATGTGATAGAGACACAAAACCCATTCTCTTCAGCTAACGGAGGATTAACTTTACCATCCGTGCTTTCGATCGCCTTGTCAATTGTTTAAGACAAGGGCCCACATTAGTTGACGCAGATCGAGGCTGCGATAAGATGTTGTACTGTATTAAAAAAAAAAAAAGACAATGCTCGAGCTATACAGCTAATCCATGCTGAGTTACAGGATTATTGTTCTAGTAAGCAGCCGATCCCAAGGAAAACGAAAGCTGAAATATAATCCAGGGCAAGGAAATGTGTGATCCCTGTAAGCAAATTATAATGCGTGCAAAGGTAAGCATTCTTTGCGGTAGGCTGCTTTGCAATATGGAAAAAAGTAATATAGGTCCACTTAATATGTCTCTCCACCGGGAATTCTTTCCGAGCAATGACATTGTTCCCTTGCCAGTGTATGAAATAGAAAAGTTGAGGTGTTTTCAAGCACAAGAACATAATATTGAAGCTAGGGAATGACGTTCTTGTCTTAGACATCTTGAGCTCAGGGCTATTCTTCAGCAGACCTACAAGTCTGTGCAGGTATTCGCTGCCGAAAGATGATTCTTTGAGAATTGAAATGTGACAGATCACCCTGTCGGAAAGCATAAGCTAAATCATCGATTTCTTGCCTCAAATCCGCACTAAGGACCGAGAAAGGAATATCTGCAATATTCGAATCGAACTAATTCTTTTCGATGTTTTCGGGTATGTGCATTGTTGATTCCGGACCTATGAGGAGCAGCGCAGAGAAATTCACCAACTTGCATGTGGATCAATGAAACCTCAAGGGCCTTCAAATGCTGATCGTTCTGCTCATTCATTCGTTTCGTCGCTTATTGAGAGACGCGGTCCATCCAGTTCTAATATCCGCCATAACAAAGGCTACTTGCTTGCAGGACGGGTAATGCAATAAATTATCTTTTCAGCGTTCACCGAATTTGTGATTGAGGTGCGTGGTCCAAAAAGAGAGCATTTCATTGGTTGTTTCCCAAACAGGTTGATGTCTTGTCGTATCCCGCAAAGTTGAAGGTACAACGTGAATAACTTGGAGAATAGTATATAACAACGAGAATCCGACTCAGCTCGTTCTAGTTATCACATTAGCATTGCATCTTCTCTCGCACACAACAGCTAAACAACATACCAAGCCAACATCCAAACTCTTCATCACCAAATCCAAACACCAACTCAAATTTCAATCAATTTCACCATCACCACTGTCAAAATGTGTCAATCCAACTCTTGCAAGGCTGCTAAATCATTAGTGAACCACAACACCACTCTCCCCAATTTGACTCTCGCAGTAACGACTGTTCCGGTATGAAAATCTTTCAGATATCGTGAATGGAGAATGCTGACATTAAAGATGACCGGTGTCAGATGTCCTACCTGTGCTGGCAATGGATCCGAAATCTGGGTCATCCCTGGCCGAGCTTGTTCAATTTGTGGCACTCACTGTTAGATTGTGAGTTTCTTTCTTTCAGCCTTGCTGAGCCATTTTAACATGAATTTGATAGAGGTCTTGAAATTTGGTTGAGGGAGCATTTTTGGAGTTCGGATTTTCATATTCGGTTGACGAGACATGAAGTGAGGGCATTTGGAAGGTGTTGAAGCATTTATCAGGGCATGGAGTTCAGAATGCAATACACTATATAAGATGTATGGAGAAAAGTTTGAGTGGGAATATCTGTTGTTAGATGTTAGACAAATCAAGAACGTTTGGATGATTCGACATTACTTTTCTTTTCAATTGGTTCTTTGTTACCATATGAGTTCTCCTCCTCAACCCATCATGTGCCTCATCTGTGGATTGAAGCTATTTGGAACATTTTGCCATGAATTGGCAATTGTTCGGTGCAACACGTAGTACAATGGGGATGTAGTCGCCAAAATTAACTCTGTAGAGTTTGGTGCATATATTCTTGTGCTACTGCGACCGTGGCTTGTGGGAAGTCATTTTTGAACCAGATGGTCGTAAGAATAAATGTCATGCAAATGCGTGTGACTGTGGATAATCCAACAGACTTGACAGGGCAAGTGGTCAAGTATATATACATGGTGAGTCTTTTTGCATGAAAGAATCGATTCGGCTGTATGTGAGCCCTTTTGGACACTGTGTCTTACTAGGTGACCTAATACTGTGATGAGGACGTCGAAAGAACCTAAACCGTCCAGTGGCGTCCAGTGATCGATCTCTTGTGACGAAAATAAGGTATATCTCTCGCATTGTAGCGGACAGAAAACCGTGTGCGGTAGCACAATATTCATACAGCAAGGGGAAGGATGACTTCAAAGCTGACAGCTCACTTCCCTATCTTATCGTGCTGGGGAGTTTGTCATCAAATTTTCGGTAAGGCATCGGAGGCAGTCTCCGCTGATTTTCGCCATTCTCATTGGCTGACGCTGACAACTTCTGTCACCCGATGGATGATTTTGTCGATTGAGGAGAAGAACCAGCGAAAATGCGTGTTGTTGGGAATGAGCATTTGTTGGGAGTGAGCATAGCAAGATCATCCAAGTACCCAGTACATTCAGGACTTTGAACCTGAATCACAGCGTGATCATATTGACCTGTGGACTATAGGTACGAAAACGTGGGTTATGGTCTTGAATTCGATGCCAATGCGTCTTCTTTTTTGGTGCCATTTGGTCGTGGAGAGGAGAAGTTCGTAAGCTGTTTGAGGAACAATGGGAAGAAGTATGAGAGAAGAAGCACTATATTAGTCGACAGGATAAAATCTGATGTAGAGTTGTACGAAATCAATTGTTGATTGATCACTCGATAGCTTTCAAAGAGGAGAGTAATTTGGTATTTGGCTATTTACGAATTACCTTTACCCGAATCGCGATTGGACGGGACGGGATTATTCTTCCGAGTCACATGACATGGACAGCCGATGTCACGGGTATGATATCACGTTGCAGGGTTTATTTGCCTTGTGCTTACTTTATTACCGAAATCGTTCCAGTTCCATCGGTGATAATTTTATAGCTTACTAAGGCCGCTTCAGTCGTCCGCATTGTTCAAACCGAGCTACATGCGGCCATTTCAACCTGCTCGGCCGCATCTGCAATGAACCATCGGCTTTAATGGATGGACTTAACAATCGAGTGAGCTATGATTCTAATCATTTGTGTTCATTATCACCGCAAGGACATTCATATCCTTGGGTAGCCAGAAACCATCTCCAATCTGATTGATCCACTGGACCATTTTTCAACTTCAATTGGTTCGCTTATATGATCATCAGGTAACTCTAAGAGCTCCATAGGAGATATAAAGACGGTCTCAACCGCTCCGATTGAAATCTATCTCCAGTATCATATCCTAGCATTCATCTTAACTCTACATAATCCCTCACTCAAACATTATGGCGTCATACCTCATCACTGGCTCCTCGCGCGGAATCGGTCTCACTCTAGCTACACAGCTTGCTGCCCTTCCTACCTCGCAAGTCGGAATTATTTTCGCTACCTCGCGTTCGGAATCAGATGCACTTAAGGCTCTTATTACAAAGTATCCAGGAAGAGTAGTCTTTGTCCCTCTAGAGACTACATCCGAAGCCAGTGTCGCTTCGGCTGCTAGAGAGGTAGAGATTAAGCTTGAGGGCAAAGGATTAGATGTTCTGATCAACAATGCTGGTGTTATGGCTTGGTCGTCCACTGGTGGAATTACTACGATGCAGGTTCACCTTCATTGACATTGTAACCAGGCTAACGGTATTCAGGCCAGACCTTATGAACCACTTGAATGTCAATGTTGTTGGTGTTCAGATTGTCACTGCAGGTTTCATGCCACTTCTTGAGAAGGGAAACTTGAAAAGGATTGCAAACATGTAAGCTTGTTCGACCCGGATGGTGGCCATGCCACTGACTTCTCAGCTCCACCAACTTAGGTTCCATCACCAACGCCCGTGGCTACAAGCCTCATGGATGTCACGCCTACACTATCTCAAAGGCCGCACTCAACATGTTAACTGTTCAATACGCACTCGACTATGAGAAAGCTGGGTTCACAATCTTTGCAATTTCACCTGGTGTATGTTCAACTCCCATATCCCCATAATTTATGGTCAAGTATCTCAAGCTGAGACGATACTCAACAGTGGCTGAAGACCGACCTCGGTGGGGCACACGCAGATCTTGACGTTGAAGTTGGTACTAAAGCCACTCTCGAGAAGATCTTCTCAGCTAGCAAGGAGCAGAATGGTAAGCATCTCAACGTTCACGTTCCAGGATACGAGAAGAGAGATGGTCCCAACCAATATGATGGTCTTGATTTGCCGTGGTAGATGGACGATAGGGTAGAGCCGGATTGAGTGTGACCTCGGCAATCAATCAAAAGAATTTAAAGAATCATCTGAGAGTCACTGGATGAGCCATTAGTTTTTACTTCGTAGGAATGGACGAACTTGTCTTGGTTATGTGGTAATTTAAACGATGTCGCATAAGTTAAGCTCATCACATACATCACCACATACATGTGACCATGCCAGCACTTCCAAGTTTTCATACAGCAGCGAGAACGAACCATCTTTATTTTCAATCATCTGAAGAAACAAAATAAACCCATGGTCTTCAACTTCATCGTTCTTTTTGTGATTCGAGTCCTCCTGAAGAATTATTGTGCCGGTGTTCTGCCGGGTTTTCAGGGGCTCGCTAAAAGGCGGGCTCCTGATGGTAGTAAGGTTGCCCAAAGGCCCAGCACCTCCTGCCACATCTTTCAATTTATTATGACTATCCGACGCGTTTATTTGAGCTTGCAGCTGTAATAAATTTACCTGTGCTCCGTGTTGTTGGAAATCCCAAGGACGAAGAGTAGAAATCTCGCTAGCCCCGCCTCACTAATAGTAAGAGTATCATCCGAATAATTATTTCGCAAGAAGATGGATCAAAACTCGACAGCTCGATTACCCATTTTCACCTACTCATGATGGGTTTACTGATATCAAATATTAATAACTTTTGTTTGCTAACGAGCAATTACGAACCCTAATACCTGATACAACTTGCCCTTTCTTCTTGCCGTCACCTCGGAACGCGATCCATCGATCCTAACCGTCTGCTACTAAAGCCGCTCAAGATTTATAACATTTCATGTCAATTTAGTTTTTGTGCAAGTTTATTGGCACATCATGCGCCTCTTCGCCTTTGACAAGTCGTCTCAACCTTTCAACTGACATTGCTCGTCGATTGTGGTCCTAAGCGAACACATTCATGCCCCAAATCTCGCTCCTACCCAAAGCTGATCGAGTCCAGCATCGTAACAGGAGGCATCTCGGCGTTACTCAGCAATCTTTGGTGGTTCTTTGCTAGATCGTCTGCGTTGTCAATAACCGCTCGTCCATTGTTGTGCATTGCAGATCTATACTTTCACACCACCAACGGATGAATGTTCGCTTAAGTTTATCATCAACGTCGAGGCTCAACAATCAATTTCAATTCTTTGCCAGACCACACAGAACGCAGAACAACTGTGCTTCGCAGTTATACCTATCTTCCATACACGTAACTAAAGCAAGCCGTTCCAGACACCAGTCAAACTCGACACATCTCCGCCAAGTCACAAACATACTCAAACACTACCACATCAGATCATATCACAACAAAACAAACAAACCAAAATGACAGAATCGACCTTCTCCTCTTCCTCTTTCCCCAAAGTTCCTCTTCCAACCCTATCCACCCTCCGCAACATCGTCACACACGCCCCCGAGCCCCTTCGACCGCTCGCGCGCCGTCTCCTGAACACACTCAACCCCATTCAGGGCATCCAAGACGATGATTACTGCACATACACGCCGTGCAAAGCAGGGGAATACAGCGATGAGGAAGAGTTGAGCATGTCTGTTGAGAGCTTGCTAAGCGAGAATGAGGGACTGGAGGTCGAAGGAGAGGAGGGCTGGGTTGATATTCAACTGGAGGACTGGGAGAACGATATGGATTTTGATGGGCGAAAGAGGCCAGATGGTCGAAAATCAGTGGAGAATGAGGAAGATATGAAGATCAGGGAGCAGAAGCAAGAAGCCGAGGCAGTCAGAAGATGGAAAGAAGCTGTAAGAAGGGAGAGATATTCAACAATTCCCCAGCGCATCGCAAACCCGAAGACCAAGATTCTTAGTATGAACTCTCGAGAGCAGCACTGCACCACTCGAGTACAAAGCCACCCATCGCAAGCACGCACTCAAGAGCAGACACATAGCCACACAGAGCCTCAGACCATAGCCTCTCGGGCCCTCCTTCTAGGCCATGTACTACACAATCCTGTGGCACGTCCACGCAAGTTCTCCGATTGCCGTGTCACCAGACCCTCAGTAGCTTCTCCTCAAAGCACACAACAGCGCCAAGACATAGCCGAGCCTTCCACCTCAGCACCTGGCAACGGAGTATAAATTGAGGAGGGAGAGGAGAGGTGTGTGAAAACTACCTTATACCATTCTGAGGATTCTTGCGTTGCATTTGCACTGACAGCTGCACTTGCAGAAGACATCGCTGAGACTCAACCTGTGTACCATGGTCCCAGTTCTGTTATAGGCTCTAGTGGACTAGGACAACCGCAACTAGATTACAGCTCACATCGGCAACTATGCGAGGATAAGCAGCGCCGGAAGAATGAGTTACTGGCAGAGTGGATGTCAAGGCCAGAAAGACGACGTTGATGTTGCCACAAGGGGTCGAGCTAGCCTTAAGCGAGGACCAGCAGGGGAGGCTTAGGAGGAGAGAATGTGAGAGTGTGCTTGAAGCAAGAGTAGCATACCAGCACGGTCTCAACAGACCTGCGAGTTCCCATGATTAAGATAACTGATTAAGCATATGTAGGAATTCTACGAGTGGCGGGTGGTGGTGGTCAATCTGATAGAAGAACGAACGAATGCCGAGCGGAACGACACCCAAGAAGCAAGGGGGTCAAAGTTGTACTGGGATAAAAGGCCATACCAGAGCTTGCCTTTTCTCAGCACCTAGGCAGTAAAGGAAAATAGAGTTCGACCTTGCATAGTTCGGCAGAGGAGCAAAAACAACGAAAATAACGAAGAATTACGAAACCCAGCGAATGAAAAACCCCATTGCAACCAACCAAACATGCATTCTGACCAAGTGGAAATGACTGCTCGAGAATTTTCACTGGATGTAGCATCACAGTAACTTAAACTCATGATGATGTGGCCATCTATGTTAATTAATGGCAGCGCTAAATTGATATGATATGTAATTGAGCCATTATGCCACGAGGTTGAGCCCCAATATTTCTCAGACGATACCGACTCTCACGCCTTCTTCTTGTTACTCTTTGAGCGACCTTTCTTGGGCTTCACCTCGACTTCCGAGGACTCGCCGCTGTCAGCCTCATCATCTGCGGGTCCTTCTCTAGTATCGAGGCTTTCTCCTCCCGTAGACTCCTCCAGCTTAATGGTTTCAATCGCAGGAGGCTGTTCGTCCTCAATACGTTCCTTCATTTCCTGCAAGGCCTTGACACCTTCATCCTCTTCACCATTCATGGTTCCACATCCGAAACATTTCCATTTACCGAGCGATGCAAGACTCTTTGTTCCTGGTGGAGCCTGTCCATTCACAAGTCTGCAAGTCAAGCAGATCAAGGCTACACGGTTCTTTGGTGCAGTTTCATCCTCTCCCAGAAGAAGATCCAAAATTCGATCATACCAATTCCCTCCAGGGTTAAACTCGGAGTTTTGAGCGTATTGTGGAGGTGTTGAGAAAGCGTTTGGTGCAAACTCCGCAGTAGTTGGTGCCTGCACATTGGGTGGAGGCATCATATGTTGGATGTGCTGCAGAGGATTCATATGTTGTTGTTGCATTTGTTGAGGCGGTGGAGGAGGTTGATTGGGAATTTGACCAGGGCGAGGAATGTTAGCTGTTGGGGGTGGACCCGTGGACACTCTCTGTGGATTCTTCTTTTGATCTGTTTTTGGTGCCTTTGGCGCAGCCGGTTTTTTGGGCTTCGGTGTTGCACCTCCATACTTCTCCAATAATTCTTGAGTAGAGTTGTATTTAGTCGCTGCCTTCAACTTTTCGATCGTCTTTGTTCTTTCAGCCTGTTGATCCTCCAAACGTGCAGTGACGATTTCTATGCGGTAGCTATAGTATTTTACAATGCCCTGGCGGATAACATAAATCCTAGAATTTCATTAGACATAGTGACGAGCAGTGGAGAAGCCACGTACAATACCGGACTTCCGGCCAGACCTGTATATTCGTAGATGCCACCATTTTTCCAGCCTACTGCAAACAGCATTATGATCAGACATAGCATGTAGGCCAATGTAGTATAGATGGTCCAGAATGCCTTGTAACGACGACCCTTCTGGTGAAGAGAATCCAATTGTGCTTGCGACTTGGTGACCTTGGTCGCAAGAGCTATGAGAGTTTTCTCAAATGAGGCGGGCGAATTCTCGTCCCCCTTCCATGGCCAAAGAGACACCATGATGGCAAGATGAGCGGTATTTTAATTGAAGCCGAGTCGCATGGTCATAGGGAGGGCAAAGATGTTGTGCCTGGAGGTCCTCCAGACTCTCACATGGGTAGGTAAGGTAGGTAACAAAGTGAGTGACGGTGTTCGTTTGCTCGTGATTATTTTACCACCGCCTTGCCTTGCAGTTCTATGGGTCCCGGAAGGTCCCAGACAGGCCTCGTTTTAGCGGCTCAATGCTCTGACAGGGGATGTCAGGGCTGAGAGCTGCCGGACGTGAACTCTAATCTTGTGAACAGATTATTATTTGGAAAAGCAACTATTTGATTCACATTCTTCACGCAAATATGTTAACAATTTAACAAGCCCAGCTTACAAAACTAAAACCAATACTGTCTAGCTGATGTGGCCACAATGTTTCAAGGATTCCAGGTAACTTTCCTGAATGATTTCTACACTGACAGCCTCGCATTGAGCAATTGCTGACGAGAACAAAAGCGGATCAAGGGCGCAATAGATAATCGCATTGCTGAGGAACAAGCTCGACAGAAGACTGCTCCTGCTGCTCCTAGAGTCAGGGCATCCTCTACAGCTCGAAGGTCAAGCTCCCGTACCGAATCTCCTGCAACAAAACCAAGGCGACCAAGACCGAAGGACGATGGGACAAGTGGCAGAGGTCCTGATCCATCAGAATTTGAAAACGCTTTTGTAATAGAAGACGAGCAGGAGGACGTGACTAAGCCAGAGCCAGCTACGAAACCAGAGATAGGCTCCAGCGCAATGGCAGACTCAACTGTGCCCCAAGATGTTGTTGCGTCAGGAGAGATTAGTGAGAAGGTGGCAGCGCCGATTGAGCTTCCTGCAGATGTGCGGACGAAATTGAGGAAGTTGGAGAAGATGGAAGTAAGGTATCAAGGTAAGAAAGAGAGGTTACATTATTCTAACAAATCTAATTTCTTCAGAACTTCTACGGTCATATCGAATTGCACATGCAAGAGCTGTGTCTATTGAGCCATTCGAGAAAGCTCTGAAGGAACATACTCCATTAGCTGGTATATCGGATCCGGAGGCTTTGGTAGAATATTTGAATCAACTCAACCTCAAAGGAGACATGGTGATGGACGAATTCAAACGCGTTTCTGCCGATCGCGACACCTACAAGAAGAAATTTGAGGAGGCTGAGAAGCAGACAGCGATTGTGCAGGAAGAGCTTGCTACACTCAAGAGCTCAACCAGTGGGACACCAAATGCTTCGACTGACAAGGTGGATACCGCCAGCATCGATACACCTACAGCGTCCGTCAAATCCCCGACTTCTTCGGTATTACGGATCTTCTCCCCAAAGCAAAAGGCAGAGCCTACCGACAATAAAGATGTTAGCGAGGAATTCTTTTCTTACGATGACGAGGTACCAAGACTACAAGCGGAGGTTAAGGAAAAGATTGCTGAAGTAGAACAACTTCAAGCAAAAGTTTCTACTTTAGAGAAAGATCTGGCAACTTCTCAGGAATCTAGTTCTGGTTTGGTGGCTGATCTTGAAAAGTCTACTCGCGAATTGAATGATTTCCAGGACAAATTTGTCGAAGGGCAATCTTTACAAGTGAAATTGGACTCCCAAATCGAAGAGATCCGAGTTCTAAAGGACAAGCTCGAGACAACAGAATCACAACTTGCAGCATTAGAAGCTAATCTCGCTAAGGAAAAGAAGGAGTCTAGTGAGAAGATTTCATCTTTGGAGGATAACCTGACAAGCCACCAAAAGACAGCTGGGAAGAATCTGAAATCGCAAATCGATGCCCGGAAAGAGGCTGAGAAGGCCCGGGAGACTCTCGATACTCAAATCCAAGAGCTTCAGCAAGCAAAAGCGAACGATAGTCATCGCATCGAGGAGCTTTTGACGCAAGTCAGTACACTCAATCAACAACTGGAAGATGCTGCCGTCCAAGATGGTGAAGAAATCATCTCCAAGGCAGCACCGGCCATCGAAGTACCAGTTGTAGGAGCTGCCACTGGTCCAGCAAAGAAGAAGAACAAGAAAAAGAAGAAGGGTGGCAATGCTGCCGCAGCAGCTGTATCCAAAGACGATGCTGAAGACAAGTCGCCTCCAAATTCCGTACCAGCCACTCCAATTGCAAATGATTTGCAGGCAGAGATATCGAGATTGAAGGAGGAAGTCGCAAATCGCGATTTGCAAATCGAAAAGCTACAGAGCAAGAGGAAATCAGAAGAGGACCTACGGGAGGAGTTAGAAAACATGCAGGACAATTTCCTCAGTATTGGACAAGAGCATGTCGAAGCTAAGGAGAGGATCAAGGAACTCCAAACTGAGAAAAAAGCCCTAGAAGAAAAGATCTCATTACTGGAGAAGGACATTGAGAACTACAAAACTCAGGTCAAGGATTCCGAAAAAGCCGCTGCCGACTTGAAGTCATTGAGTGTAGAATTCGACAATCTCAAGCTGAAATCTACGGCATTGCAGACAGACTTGGGTGCTGCCGAGCAACTTGCCACAACTCGATATAGGGAGTTGACGGATCTGAAAGCGATACTTCAAAAAGCACAGCCAGAGCTCATAAGTTTGCGTGCAGAGAATGGCACTTTGAAAGCTGCCAAAGATGAGCTCAATGCTCGTACTGCCGATTTGAGGCGTTTGGAGGCTCGTGAGAAGGATTTGAAGGCAGATATTACAAGCTTCAAGAAGCAAGCAGCGGACAGTCAAACAGAAATACGCACCCTGAATGAAAAGGTCACCCAAGAAACAAATGCACGTCTTCGAATGGAGGATCAGACTCGAATTGCCCAGCGAGACATGCGGAAAGCGGAGGCAGAAAAGATTCAACTCTCGGCCTCAGGAGAAAAGTCTGCTGCTGAGCTTACAAGGGTCCAGGAGGAAGCTGGTAAGCTCCGGATCAAGGTGCGAGAATTGGAAGAACAGCTTTCAAAGGCCACAACGGAGTCAAAAGGTCTCAGAGACGAGGTCGAGCTACGTGGATCACAATACAACAATGCTCAAGGTCTGCTTGGCAGCATGCGCGATCAAGCTGGTGAGATGGCTATGCAACTCAAAGAAGCCAAAGAGCAATCCGAGTCATTGGAAGAAGAACTTGCAGAGGTACAAAGACTGCTCAGCGAGAGAACTCGAGAAGGAGAAACGATGCGTCGCCTCTTGGCTGATGTTGACGATCGTGCTGACGCAAAGGTCCGCGAGATGCGTGAACGTATGGAAGCAGCCATCGAGGAGCGTGATCGTGCTGAAGACGAAGCCAGCACGACTGGTAGGAAGCGGGCAAGAGAAGCAGATGAGCTCAAGAACAAAATCCGAGACTTCGAACGAGACCTCAAGCATGCGATTGATGAGCGGGATGAACTTCAACATGCTGAGAAGGAATGGAAACGGAAACGCGACGAGCTTGAAGCTGTTGCGGATGATGCATCCAAAGAAGCCAACGAGGTTCGATCTGCTATGGGTGAACTTCGGGATGCCCTGGATGGAAGCGAGAAACAGGCTCGAGATGCTGAGAAGCAACGTGCGGACATGCGACGGCTACTGGATGATGCAAACCAACGATACGAGAAGCTTCAGAAAGAATTCAAGATGCTGCAATCGAAGCAGATTGCTTCCAGTTCACGAAGCTCAATTGATAGTGGAAGATCGAGCACACCAGTGAATGGAGCGGGCAAGATGGATTACGTGTATTTGAAGACTATTCTACTACAATTCTTGGAGCAGAAGGACAAGAAGCGCCAATCAGATTTGGTGAAGACTGTCCTGGGGCAGTTGTTGCATTTCGACAAGTAGGTTTTCCATGTCTCATTGCTTTGTATTGCTAATAGTTTGATAGGAAGGACCAAGACCGATGGATTGCAGCTATTTCAGCGAAATGAGTGTATTATTATAATGAACTTAGGAAAGCAGTATGAGCGGCGTATGGGGCTGGGATGAATGTGTATGCTAGGAGTGGATACGAACAGTTGTCTAGGACTATAGCAACTTACGACTATTTCGGCTTGTATACATACCCTGGAATAGCGAGCGGATGTAAAACCATTGTTCCTGATGCACTTTGAGTCACAGAAAGTTACAATCATGCAAGTCTTTAGGTGAGTGTGACTTCGTTTGATTTTGCTCAACCTCGCTTGATTGAATTGAGACATCTTCGACGTTGTTAAGCTTAGCATAAGATTGCAAACTTTTCGTATATGGGTATAGTAGATGTGCTTTCCTTTCATTCTTTTAAGCTTAACTTTGCTTGAGACTAAGCATTCGACTTCTTCAAATCTCTCACAATAAATGTTCTCGCTTCCTACTGTCTTCCCCCACTCCGTTCAAAGCTTACTCCTTACCTCGTTTACACACTCAATAAGCACACAAGCCCCCATCAAACACGACCTCCGCACCATTCAACCCTCCCGCCCCACACAAAAACACTGCCGTCCTCGCCACTTCGTCCAACTCGCAAACACCGCCCCCAACACTCCCCATCACAGCCTGCACCTTCGTGCACCGCTCCACATTCATGCCGTTCGCAAACGCGGATGTGATGTTCGTCCGCATCCCACCTGGCATGAGGATGTTACAGTTTATGCCCGACGACGCGTATGATGCGGCTGTGTTGCGCGTGAGGCCGAGCAGGCCGTGCTTCGATGCGGTGTACGCTGCTCCTTGGGGGTTGTTAGTTTGGCGAAAATGGGATGGGAGAGGGAAGCAGGTGGAAGCGGAACGTACCAGCTGTTCCGCCGCGGAAAGAGGAGAGGGAGCCGATGTTTAGAATGCTGCCTTTCACGGAGCGGGAGAGGAAATGCGTCACTGCGAGGTTGGTCATTAGGAAGGGACCGGTAAGGTTGATGGCTAGGACTCGGTTCCAGGTCGTCATGTCGCATTCGCTTGCTGCGTCGAATTTGTCTAGTTGGAGTCAGCACTTGTTACTTGATCGTTGAAACAAATTGCGATATGATTGCAAGCAGAAGGAGGCCATCGCTGATGTGTGGGCAGCGGAAGCTGGGTTCGACTCGAACTGAACTTTGCATGCCCTCCCTCTCTTGCACAAATGTAAATTTCAAATCTGTTAGAGCTTCGACGCCATCTCCACCCTCCTTTGTGTAGAACATGCAGGCACAAACCAAACTCCCTCTTTTCTCCCTCCACAGCAAATAAAGAGAAAGAGAACTAACCCATAACCCCCGCATTATTAACCAAGACATCCAACTTCCCAAACTTCTCAAAAATTCCCTCAAACAACGTCGCGGCCGACTCCTCTTTACTCACATCCGCATTCAGCGTGAGGAATCTCTCGGCCGACCCAGCAGTAGCGAACTCCTCCGTTGTAGCGGCAAGCAAGGCATCGTTGATGTCTGAGATGACCACTGAGGCGCCTGCGGAGAGGAAGGCGGAGGCGATGGCTTTACCGAGACCACCGGCGCCGCCGGTGACGAGGACGACTTTGTCGGCGAATGGAGCCGTGGGGGTGCTCATTTTGTGAAGTTGGTTGGTGGGCAGGAGGTGAGAAGAGGTGAGCTGTGGATATTGTTTGAGGAGGAAGAGAATTACGTGGGAGTGATCAAGACAAGATGTAAGCGAGGTATTTGTCTGCCAAAAAAAAAATGGATTTCGCACACAATGATGAAAAAGAGGAAGGGAGGTATAGAATGAATCTAAACCCAACCAACGACCGAGTATCAAGCTTCTTATAGACAGGTATCTCTCTGTATCTCACGGGATTCCTCCTTTGGTCATCGGGTTTCACCCCTCCATTCTCGACCGAAATCGAAACAAGACCGAGGCGGGCCGCAAGCGAATACTTCAAAAGGAGTGCGTGGATAGGTAGGCGAACCCACCTGGAGATGCGGGGCCGCGCGAGTTCGTGTTCTTGTTCGCCTATACCTATTAGCGAGGACGCTTATACGATAAAGTGGGTCCGGGTCGAGCGAAGATCTAACTTAAACTTCAGCTCATCTCCTTGCTTGAGACGAGTTGGAACCCCTCTTTTTGCTTGTTCTGGCGGCTGTTATATCACGGTAAGGATAAAGGTGAGCTGAGTTCCTTGCTCGGATTTGAGGCTAGTATGAGGGTGAGGGTGGTTGGTGGGAGTGAGGGATCGCTTCACCTACTATCCCTGCTACTTGAGGCTGCTTTGAAGCCATTTTTTCAGTTCCCTATCACACAAGAGACGTGATCGTCACTTCATAATTTGCAGATTTCGATGCCACGAGATGATTGAAATACATTTTATATTGTAATGTAAGCACTATGTACAGTAAACACAACAAGTAAAACGCCGTACTATGTCCAGGAGGTGCAGATTAGGATTATATATATCGATGCGCACAGATGCTCACTCGCTCGTGCTTCTCCCATCCACTCTATAAGCCTGTACCCCATCCCTTGCTCCTGCTCTATGGTATTGTAGATGTGTAAGAAGGAAAATTTTGTGATAAATGATTGGATGCATCTCCTAACACGGACCCAGGCAGCATTACAAGGGAAAACAAATCAAAGTATGTGGCATGGTATCTTGCATTGTATAAACAGATATTGGACGACGATGAGATGAGATCAAATGAAATCGGATGTGTTGCGATCAGACGCCAGGTAAAGGCATGAAATCGGGGAAGTTGGGCCAGTTGCCCAACGCCGCGGGATCGCCTCCGATACGCACGTATTGACTGATACTTGGCGTTGGCCCGTCGAGTAAGAAGAGCTGGAACCAGCCTGGAGGGCAGATATTGGAGTTTGGTGGCGCGGTGACGGTACATGTATTGCCGGAGCAGGAAACAGCGGGAAAGATGGTGCGCTGGCCCATGCTGTTGCCGTGGGTGGAGGATTCAGCGCCAAGGAGGGACACGCGCATGTTGGCTATATTGCCGGAGGTGACGGTGATGGTGTATGATGTGCCGTATGTCCAGTCCTTGTTCGCGATCGTGAAGGTTGGGCGTGCGGCACCGTTGAGAAGGTATGGTGGAACGAATACCTCGACACGATATTCTTGTGGGAAACGCTCATCCTCGGGGTCAGAACCCGAGACAAGGACGCGACCATCTTGGAGTAGAATGGCTTCGGAGTGGTAGAGTCGGTCGATTGTTGTGTTTGCCATGACGGACATACGTTTGTTGATTGGTTTAGAAGGGTCATAGAGCACTGCGTTGTGGTTGGGGTTGATAGCGAGACCAAAGCCTGCACGACCCTGCTGACCTCCGTTGAGAATCAAGTAAGTTCCATCTGGAAGGGCTGTCATGCAAGAAATAACTCTGGCTGATGGCTAGAAATGAATTAGCACTGATCCAGTATTGGTGACATCGGACTTACCATTCGTTCAATGGTCCACTGCGCATTTGCCACTTCGGGTTGAAGAGAAACGCAGTTATCGAGTGCAATTTCGGGGCCCTAACAATATTAGCATTAATTTGTGAGTTTAAATGCAACATTTAAAGACTCACAGGTGTTGATCCTCCACAAATCATAACAGTGAAGGGATCGTCGTAGGGTGCATGTTGGGGCATTGATACTGCTGTTCCTTCGAAGGGGTACGTTCTACCTCCCAAGAAATCATTGACTGCTGCTGGAATATTTGGGAGCACCCTGTTTGTGGTGAAAGACACCTCGTTAAGAATTCGTGCCTCGTTATAATAGGCCACAAACACTCCTCCATGAGGCAGTACGAAGAGGAATGGATACAGATTATAAGGATCCGTTCTGTCCAACCAGTCACAATACAAGACAGGGCCCTGAGAAGGCAATGTCTCAAGTGTTGGGACTGGAGCACCGTTGGAACCCTCTTCACCACCAACAACGAGTATGATACCATTGGGCTACTATGTGTTAGCTGTTGCTACTGAGAGGAGGAAATTGACGGCTTACCATGATTGCAGCGGAAGGATACCATCTACCATTCTGCATCTTGAGTACATTCACATTTTCTTGCCAATCAGTAGTTCCAGCGACGCCAGGAGAACCGGAAGGTGTGTATAAACGAATACCATAAGTATCATCGTTTGCCCAGCCTCCAATATTGATTTGTCTCCCAGCTTTATCAGGCAATGTCAAACTAGCGGAGCAGAAAACATCAGTCTTGACGTGCATAGTTCTCCATGCAGCTGCAAAGTTATTGATCAGAGAAACATCCAGCTCGTAAGCACCAGTGGTGTTGGGAGCTCCGGTTCCGTGCTTCTCGAGGAAAGTGACTTTGCCCTTAATGGTTTGCTGTGTGACCAAAGGAATCACCACGCCTCCAATGAGGAATTGATATTGTCCTGCAGCGTTTCCTGTTGGTCTGTCCCAATGATAGAGCTCGGAGCCAGTCCAGGTGTAATATGAAATCCTGTCACCTGCACCACAAATTGAACCTGGGTCACCAGAACAAGCCATGTTGCAGTCAGTCTCTGGCATGAAGGTAGCACCGGCATTCACAACATCAGAGAAATCACCACAGTAGCACTCTGAGCCGAATTCCATACCTCCAGCTGGATAACCGAAGGTAGAGCACAAAGTAAGACAATTGGTGGCGGTGTTATTAGTGACCATGTTGGTGATGCGGTACTTGAGTGATCGGTTGTCATTGGCATCCCTATAAAAGTTAATTATTGAACAAGATATTTCGACTTGTGGACTTACCTGAGACATCCTGCATAAGCCCAGCTGCCTGGCAGTCCTGTCTTTTGAGCAGTAGGTGGTTGATAGACAGTGAGGTTACCCTTGTTATAGATACTCATTCTACCACCTGCACCACACTTCTCAGCACTATTGCCGCCACAATTCATGTTGCACTGAGAGTCAGCAGCTGCAAGGGCTGCTCCATTTCGAATGAAGTTGTCGCAGAAACTGTCACATGGTTAGATATAATCCTTGGGCTCGAAAAAGGGACTTGCCATTGCACTGAATATTCCATACCAGCCACAGAGTAACCCAGTCCAGCACAAGTTGAAATACATGACTCAACTGTGAGTTGTTGATTGTCATTTTGTTGAATTTGTAAGATGCGGCCATTGGCACCATCAATGTAACAACCTCCATAACTCCAACCAGTTGGAATGGCTGTAGCACCAGCGGGTTTTGTAGAAGTAGCTGCTGCCGATGTACTGGACGCACCAGTTGGGGTTGGTCCAGAATAGTAGGAGTACATGTTGAGTCTGTCGGGACCACCGCAAGCTGTCACTTGTTAGTGGCATTCGATTCAAATGCAATTGAACTTACTCTGGGCGGGATTGCCATTACAAGCCATATTGCAGCCAGTATTCCCATCAGGAGCGGGTCCACCACCATTCTTAAGGGTATTATCACAGACTATGGTTCATTAGGAGAGCTTAGGGATGATCGAGGCTGAAAACTTACAGCATTCTCCAGCATATTCTAAACCACTCAGAACGTAATTGGAAGCTAAACAGGCTTTTTGACAATTTTCAACTGTCATGTTGGCCCCGCCACCCTGCACTTGTAATCCATATCCCAAAGTTCGGGCTCCACCGTTATCTGTGTAGCACCCCAATGCATACCAGCCAACAGCCTTTGTAGGTGATGCTGATGCAGATGACGAGGATGAGGTTGAGCTTGCGGCAGCCGAGAATGGTTTGGAAGTAGAAGAGCTAGAACTAGAACTGGCCGCAGCTGAAGACGATGAGCTTGCAGCAGCCGAAGATGATTTAGAACTGGAAGAGCTAGTGCTAGAAGTTGAACTTGCGGCAGCTGACGACGACGAGCTTGAAGCAGATGATGTCGTTGATGAGATTGCAGCTGCGCTGGAGCTCGAACTTGAACTCGAGCTGGAACTACGGCTAGAACTAGTGCTCGAACTGGATGTTGAGCTTGCCGCAGCCGATGACGACGACGATGAACTAGCAGCAGCTGAAGATGATGAGCTGGCAGCTGCACTAGAAGAGCTGGGGCTGGGGCTGGAACTCGAGCTAGAACTATGACTAGTAGTAGATGTGGAGCTTGAGGCTGCAGCACTTGAAGATTGGGAAGCAGACGACGAGGTAGTGCTGCTGCGAGATGTTGTTGTTGGCGCCGATGAGCTTACACTGCTCGCCGTAGATAACGGAGGGGTTGTAGATGTAGATGACGAGCTTGATGTGGAGCTAAATACCGAAGAGCTTGAAGACAATGGAGCATAGCGATAGACATTGAGCCTGTTGCCACCTCCGCATGTTTCTTGGGCATTTCCATTACATGCCATGTTGCAGCCATCACTTGCTGGTGCTCCATAGTTATGGAAAGCGTTATCGCAATCTAGTTCCAGTTAACGAGAGGTCAATAGGAACAAGGAGCAATACATACAGCACTCTCCACCATATTCTACTCCCATCAGAGTATATCCAGCCGATTTGCATGACGCTTGGCATAACTCGACCGTCATGATGTTGGCATTGCCGAAGATTTGGTTACCAAAGGTACGCGCGCCAACAGTATCGTTGTAGCACCCCAAGGAAGTCCATGCAGAGGTTGCTTGAGAACTGGCGCTCGATGAAGTAGAAGACGAGCTTGCTGCAGCGCCAGATGATGAAGCACTTGATCCTGACGAATACTGGTATAAGCTTAATCTGTTTCCACCACCGCATTTTTGGGCTGCATTGCCATTGCAATTCATATTGCAATATAGTTCTCCATCCGGAGCTGGACCACCTCCATTTCGAAGTGCATTATCACAATAGCATTCTCCAGAGTATTCAGTTCCCTGTGTTTGTTAGCTTGCGGCCAACAGAAAAAGAAATGTACCTACTGCCAACATAAATCCATTTTTCTGGCAAGCAGCTTGACACAACTCGTTTGTCATGATACTGCCTGATCCATAGACGGCTGAGTTTAAGGTTCTACCACCAACTCCATCAGTGTAGCATCCCAAATACTTCCATGATGGTCCAGTGCCTGCTCCCGAAGATGTCGCTGACGCCGGCGACGATGTCGTAGCTGCAACAGACGATGAAGACGAGGCACCAGGAGTGCCATATTGGAAGACAGTCAATCGATCACCGCCTCCACACATCTCGGTAGCATTACCTTGACAAGGCGTATTGCAGGAAGTCTGGTCAGTAGCCAATGTCATCGCATTGCGGATCTGGTTGTCACAGTCTACCAATTATCAGAAATTGAAATGGGGTTAGAAATCGCAATATCCCCAATTGTAATACTCACAGCACTCTGAATAATACTCAGTCCCACTGAAAGTGTAACCTCCACTTGCACATTTGGAAATGCACAGCTCCTGGGTCATGATGTTGGCATCGCCATACTGTTGGTACATCAAAGTTCGGCTACCGACGGCGTCATTGTAGCAACCCACTGCATACCATGAGGGAGCACGCTTTGCAAGCACTGATCGTGCCGACACAGTTGCAACCTACATGGATCAGTAAACGTCACGGCGAAGAGACAAGAGAATCGAACTTACCAACAAGTGTAACACAGCAAACAGGGCCCCTTTGCGAAACTCCATGGCTGAACAGTCGCGATATTGTCGTGTGACTATTCTCAGACAGCCAGGACAGAACTCATGTATCGGTGTTCCTCAATACCTGGGGGATAGGAAGACAAAAGGTCAGCGTCAAGAATAGACTTCCCAAGAACATGGGTGGTCGAGGCCAAACAATGAGAGGCAACAAGGAGCATAAAATAAAATTGCATCTCAGCCTGCCGCGACAAGTTTGAGTCTAGAAAGGGTCGTCATCTCACAGAAGTTCTTGTCAGATTTGGCGTGTACAGAATTGTCAGTCGAGATCTCCAGCTGAACGACCCGAAGGCGCAAATGGCACACGTCTGTGGAGTCATTAGCTTGGCCTAGCTTGGCATAAGGACGGTCACGAATCGAAAGGGTTGCCAGAAATGCCAGTAAGATTCGCATCACTCGCCATGGGTCAAGGGCAAGCTCCCGGTTACGGGAAGGCCAGCCAGCTTGGAACAGACGCCACAAGAGTAAAGACGTCTGAGGATGTTTATTTTGGAGTATGGGGAGTGGAAACTGACCCTTAAAGGAATGAAAGGATTATTGACGCGAGTGGAGTAGAATGACAGTTGTCGAGACTCGCTGGTTGGAGTGTCTTTGCGTAGATTTAACGGACAAAATGTCTCAGCGCAAGCGAGAAGGCGAGAATAATGTTTTGATATGAGAGGGAGGGGCATATTCCACAGCATTCGGAGATTAACGAAATGAAGACTGGTAGAGCATTCTCCCAAGAGTGCAAATGTGGCTGGACTTTTGATATGCTAATTGGATAAACACGTCCAGGGATGCATAAACCTTGAAGCTGTGTTACGTCTGTATGTACCTTCGTACCAACTCGGCGGTAGAGTCACCCGTATAGCGTACACCATTTGTTCATTTTCAAGACGAACTCAACTATCAAAATGTGTCAAGAAATGTCAAGAAACGTCAAGAAATGTCAAGACGTAACCATTCGGACCTTGAAATGTATGGATGACATGGATAATCATCGGAGGTACACTTGACGACTTGGCTTGCAGGTCTGTTATTGAGTTGTGGCCTAAACGAGTCGCCCAGCCCCCTTCAATATCTTCTCGTTTGCATAGGGAGTCGTAAGAGTAAGAGTGTGGCATGTTCCTACTCGTACTCTACACAAGAAATTCATGAACCATGAATGAGTGACACCGAAACGACTTTACTGAAAAGAAGCGGTAATCAGCTAGCTGGTGGCGGGCGCGGACTTGCTCGAGGCTTTGGCTACTGCAAGTTTGTGTTTGATGATTTGATGCCTTTCTAACTTGGGTAGGATTTAGGAACTGGACTTGAAAAGGGGTTATCGAATGAGGCGTTTACGAGATTGAGGTTGAAATTACCATCTTGGGACTAGCGGGAAGCGTGATGCTTAATTTAGCTTGATTGTGGCCTGAGGGCCCCAGCTTTTGACGAGGATAAGCCAGGCATCAATGCTCACTGGGGTGTTTGGGGAATTCCATTTCCAGGATTTCAACATCTCGATTGAGCACTAACTCCATAACTTGAACAACACCAAGCCATTCTGGACAAAACTATAATCTAACTTCAATCACAACCTCAGGCTTTCGTCCTTTCGAGAACAAGTTCTTGTCATTTTCGCGCCACAGAACGAAGTGCGTTTCCTATCTTGTGCTTTGAGTTTGCCTCCTCTGCGAGATCACCAACAATCCATAACAGCCTCTTACGACCCATTCAACCAATCAGTTGCATCAATTTTCTAGTTGGAGGAGCCACCGATTAAATCTGGCGAAAGAAAGTTCTTCTCCTGAAGTACGTGGCATATATGCAATTGGTAATGCCATACTAACTCAAGAACTATAGAGCAGGGCTCGTGTTGCTGAACAAAATATTGCTATCAGAAATGTAAAGAATTTCCAAGTCCCACCATACTTGGCACCCATACTCGTGCCGTGCTTATCCCCTGCGGATGGATTGTGCCCAGGGCCAAACCGACAGATACGAAATGCAGCTCAACTTTGTCATTCAGCCTTGCATCACCCATGGGCAATCCTTGACATTGGCCTTCGAAATGGTAATTGGCTGCCGCCGAAGGGGTGCATATCAATACACCAGCCGTCTATTTTAGGCAAATGTGGAATTCTCAGACGTGCCAAAGCATTGCAAACTTTATCCTGCGTTATTAGCACGGGAACGAGCGATTCCAGGACGGCATCAAATCCCGCTCGCCGGCATGTGACATTGGAATCAAAGGCACGATGGCATCACAATCGACGGCAAAATGGCACAATCAGCATAGGTGGCTGAGACGACCCGTGAATTGTTCGTGACTTTCTATTGCGTATTGTAGCCATAACTGAACTTCTAGCAGAAGAGAAACCCCAGAACCATTACATTACCCATTAACCTGTGCCAAAAAATTTCTCACGATCGATCTATCTACTCGCCTTGCTACTACCACAAGCGCCTTCACTCCACATCTTGACGCTCTTGACCGTCATACCTCTTGCGGTGCCGTTTCCCCAAGTTGGTAACCATCGATTCTGAGCATTAAAGAACTCGAGTGGCGCATTATAACTGGCATCACCCCAAGGTTTGGAAGAAACACCATCACTAATACTTGTAAGCATATTTCCTTTGGGGGGGTCAACGAACGTACCCGAAATATCCATTTGTTCCGCCAACCGCGACATTCAATATCAAGTAGAAGGCTTGGTCGAAGGGAGTATTTTTCTTGCCAGTTTGACTCCATGGATCATGCAAGGCACTACGATTGACAATGGTCTGTCCAAACTCTCCACGATCCCACATGTTGTTATACTTTTTGGCGAAGTTGATAAAGAAAACCTGCAGGAGACGATTGTCAATGTAGGTAAAGAGGTAATCCTCACTCCATTCGAGTCCATATGTCCGGAAGGTATCACTATAATCAGCACGTCTGATGTTGTGCTTTCCTTGCGTTTTCCAAAAGGCATCAGCTTGAGCAATGGGTCCCCAATGCAAAGCAGACCCAATACTGTCACGTCCGTCAGGGAAGTCATCACCAGAATTTCCTCTGCTCTCAGCAATATCAATTTCTCCACTCTGAGGCCATTCTCCATAGACACTGTCTTCTGGCATCATCCAAATTGCAGGCCACAGCCAATTGCCAACGGGCATCTTGGCAACAACCTCAACTCTTCCATAAGTCAATGTCTTCTTGCCACGGGTCGTCAATCTTGCACTGCGTACGGGGTTGATAATGTCTCCTGTAGTCTTATTACTACGGATAGAGCAGGCAGTGAGCGGATCTGGAGAGGTGCATTCGCCAGTTGTCGTCAAATTGAGGACATAGCCGTCCAGAAGTTGGTCAACGGTGATATCAGTCGTCTCGGTCGTGAGCGTAGGGACAATGTGCAAACCCTCAGCATCAGTGAATGAATTCTTTTCGTCCGTGGTGGTCCAATCAAATGAGCCTGTACCGTATCCTCCTCTTTGGATCTCGTGTGTCCAGACATCAGAATTGATCGAGGCGAAGTTGTCCTCGAGAATGAGACAGTACTACGCATGTCAGAATGTGCTGCAAGTCTATGAAGCGAGGTGTTTACCTCCTTGTTTGGAACTCCACTCCACGCAAGATAACACATGAAAGCTCCAGCAACCAATCCTACGGTGCAACCACCCCAGAAGATATAGTAGTCCCACTTTCTTCTCTTGATGGGCGTGTCTTTCCAAGGCTTTTCGTACCTGAGATGTCTTAGAAGTGAGACTTTATGACACAGAGGGTCTTACTTACTCTCCGACTAAGCGAGCACTCTTAAATCGACGTTGAGGTGCTACATGCTCCTCTCCCATGACAGATGGCGGCGCAGTGTCAAGTCTCCTCACCGAATAAGTGGTTGTCCTCTTCGATGCTCTCGAGGCTTTGGACATGACAGAAACAGGTCGACTCCGCACAGAAGTGGCATGACTACCCAATTGCCCAGATGGCGAGTGGGATCGGGATGGAGACCCATACTGATACTGATACTGCGGGAAGTCCGAGGCAGTGATTTCAAGACTGAGCCTACTCATTGTGAAGTCCTTTTCTTGAATGACAGGAATTGGGGATAGAATGGAGTTTCTCTCGGATGAATGCGAGGAATGGTGGGTTGTTTATGGAATATGAAGCAGATGCTATCGAAGGGGGCTTCGTCCGAGAGGCGCCACGGAAGTCTGCTATCAGGGCAAGGCACTTTGAGCAGCGTTCCTTTCCCTACGGTAAATATCCGAGATAAGAAATATCGGTATAAACAAGAATGATAGGGCGAGAATTTTCAATAAAATCCAGAGCATCCAAAGATGTGGCCATCCCGTGTTTGGTGCCTTTCCAAAAGCTCCTTTCCATTGCCAAGGCACATGCGAGTCGAGTCCATCTTCAGCTTTTCGTCTGGGTAAGTAAAGATTAACGTCTCCGCATCCTGCAAGCTTCACTCCCCTCTTGATTTCTTGAATCTAATTTACGAGGCGGGACATAGCTTCACTGCGACCTCCAGAACTTTCTGTGCTTGGGGCTTTAGTCTGCTTCGGTAGCTTCATAGTTAGTACGAGCTTAAAGCACTTAGAGCTAACGCTAATGATGCCTGTGCCTGAAAACGGAAACGTTTCGAAGCAGGCCGAGCCTGCAATGTCGGATGCAGAGAAAATATTTCGCGGGACCATGGGAGATCGACAGGAGCCTCATCTCCGCTGGAACACGCTGTAAGTGGTAGCTCTATCAATGAGATTACTCAACCTTAATCCAGAGTTCTAAAGGCATTGGATATGATTTGTCTTCTGATGTCGTATCGAGTATGGAGACACATCCATGCATTCAGCTTTGTTATAAGCAATACTGCAAATAAGCGATAGTTCCAAGAGTATCTAAATTCAAATTCCTGAGAATTATGCTGGAAGTTGCATATGCATGCGGGATATCTCAGAATTCTCTCAGCTCGAAAAGCTTTCCAAAATACGATTAGTTTCGAAGATCTTACAGCCAGTCAGTCAGAATCGAGATCGGGGAACTTCGAATCAGGGATAGATGTCGCCTAATTTGAAAGAACGGCTAGCCACTCACTCCCGATCGGGAACGAGACTACATGTTAGTCTTTGAGCTACAGTTCTAGTGCTATACTATTATTGTCCGGTCAGCACTTCACGTCAAACCATGATAGCTGCTAGCCTCGAAGCTTACGGCTCTCCAATTTCGGAAGAATTACCTTCTAGTCGCGAATTCTGCACCAGGTTCAAGCGTTTGAAATAGCTCCACGACACGATCCTATGGCTCCGATACAATTTTGTTAAATTTTTACCGAACAAAGCCACAAGCCCGACAGATAGGTAAAGATGACGCGAAGGACCGCCCCCAAAATCCAAACCATTCACAATCTTGCGTGGCTAGACAATGGAAATGTCCGATTTTCCAACTGTCACAACGATCAGAGCTTTCGCCTCCTCCCTAATAGCGGATCTTCGCTTGGGATCGCCCTTGCCATGGCTCTGGAATCGTGGAAATGTGGGAATAGATACCGCATTGGGCTCTTTCGCCATGCAGAACTTGAACGTGGCACACCTAGGACAGAGCTCAACTGCAGCCGCTTTTGCTATCTGCAAGCTTCTGGATTTGTCGGATCCTGAAATGGCCAAAGATAAAGCGGCCGGAAAGTTCAGCCCGAGTATTGTTTACAAGCCGTGCCTGCAAAGCTGATTGAAGGAATCAAAAGCAGAGCTTTCTACCTCATTTCCTCTCTTCGTCCTGCCCACCCTTTCGTTCCCACCTTCTTGTTTGCCAAATGTCGACGCAAAGCAAGATGTCCACTGACAGTGACCATGGATCGCACAGCACTGGAGGCTACTTTGTTGCTAGGAAAGCTGAACGACATTCGGCTACTCCAGCAACGCCGATTCCTAGCAACGTGATCACTCAACCCGAGCCAACATATCAAGCAGGTAGCTCAAGCAGTCAAATTAATAGAAGATCAGGGGCTCCAAGTTTGAGCAACAGAAGAGGTAGCAATGGCTCTCAACACCAAGCAGATCGATACAAAACTGTAAGTACATTGGCTGACATGAGGCAAAAGATAGTAACATTTTATAGATGGTACGGTATCTTCACCAGCGTTGTATGGAAAAGAAATGGCTCGAGGAATTTGGCGACGATTCTGGTAATCTCCCAGAGGAGTCTGCACTGGGTGTTGCAATACGCTCACCTGATGAAACTCACTATGCCATGGAGCCCTCAACTGTTGATCCTGACTTCATTGAGGCATTGCGTATAATAGATGCCAAAGTCGGCATGACCATGTCATCAGAAATCACAGAAAACCTGTTTGCTCAAATTGGTCCTTTGCAAGAAGATATCCAGCTTGGGCCTAGAACGAGAATTCCAATTGTTCAATCGCTCGAGCAAGTTTTGGCCGGCAATGTCGAGATTGAGCACAATGCATTTGCTTGTCTGTTGAGAGAGGAACGCATTGTCATGCTTTGGAATAGTACTGTGGAGGGTATTCTTGCTCATGGCGCTGATGTTGAGGACAAACTCATGGGACATGTGAGTTTTCACGTTGGAATATTGAAAGGCAAGACTAACCAATTAATCAGGTATGGGGATCCCATATTGGAACACCGAGGACACCGCACTCTTATCAGTGGTATCCTCCACCACACATGATGCAAATGAATGGAGCAAGCACACCCAGTTCCGCTTCTCAACTAGATGAGAAACATCTTGCAATTCAAGCAGCGCTTGAACTTGAAGAACTTGGAGATGATCGATTTGACCCCGCCACTGAGGCTGGCGCACCTCCCCCACGACCATTCCTTCTTCTACATGCCTGTGTCATTGGTGTCTCCATGGCTCTGATTGTGCTCGTTGAAATGCTTTGTGTGTCTAAAGTATGTTGCCTTTTCTCTCGCTAAATATCCCGCTAACAACTTATTAGATTCTGACAGAATATCGTTACGATGGAATAGTCATTCGTTTCGCATTGGTTGCCACCATTCCTATTTTTATGATGTTCTCTCTTTTCTACTTCGTCGTTATCGGTGGTTCACTCTTCCAGCTTTTCGGTCCATTGACATACGTTCGAAGCAACTCCATGTTTTATTCTGCGAAAGCTCCAAAGTGGGAGAGATATCCCGATCTCGAGCTGCCACATATCACCATTCAGATGCCAGTTTATAAGGAGGGTTTGGGTGGTGTCATTATTCCCACTGTAACCAGTTTACAAGTCGCCATAAAGAAGTATGAGTCTCAAGGAGGTACTGCCTCCATCTTCGTGAACGACGATGGTATGCAAACAGTCAGTGAAGATCTTGCAGAGTAAGTTCAATCCCATCAGTAAATGATGAACAGATCTTAACAAAATGTTTGCAGAGCTCGACGTGCATTCTACGAAGTTAATGGCATTGGCTGGTGTTCTCGTCCCAAAGATACTTCGACCATCACCATTCCACCTGATGAGAACAAATCGAAATGGAATCCATTTAACAAGGCAAAGAAGCGGCCGAACCCAGATGGGTTCCATCGTAAAGGACAATTCAAGAAGGCTTCCAACATGAACTACTGCATGGACTTTTCCATTCGTGTCGAAGACGAGACTCTGCGTTTGATGGAAATCCTTGCGAGAGAGAAACAGATCGCTACAGATGACCTCACTATCGAGGAAGAGAACGACTGCTACGAGGAAGCCATGAAGACAACCATTGAGAGTGACGAAGGCCGTACACTCGCTGCTGGAAACGTTCGTATTGGTGATGTGATTCTCTTGATTGATTCCGATACCCGAGTTGTGAGTTTACTCCCTCCGTTCGCTAGATATCTACTGACACTCCTCTTTACAGCCCGAAGACTGCCTCCTTTATGGTGCCCTCGAATTGCACGAATCCCCTGAATGCGCGATTCTACAACACGCCTCTGGTGTCATGCAAGTCGCCAACAACGCCTTCGAGAACGGGATTACCTACTTCACAAATTTGATCTACATGTCCATTCAATTTGCTGTCGGTAACGGTGATTGCGCTCCCTTTGTGGGTCACAATGCCTTTTTGCGATGGAAAGCCGTGCAAGCTGTCTCGTTCGAAGAGGATGGTAAGCGCAAATTCTGGTCCGACTCACACGTTTCCGAGGATTTTGATATCTCGCTGCGTATGCAAATGAACAGCTTTATCGTGCGCTTGGCCACTTATCACCAGGGTGGGTTCAAAGAAGGTGTATCGCTTACTGTGTACGACGAGTTGGCGAGATGGGAAAAGTGAGTTGAATTTCTCCCCAATGGTTTGCAGATGAATCAAATGCTAACAAAAACTAGATATGCATACGGCTGTAACGAACTCGTGTTCCATCCTTTCAAATTATGGTACAAAGGACCATTCACGCCTCTCTTCCGCCGCTTCCTCTGGTCAGATATCAAGATTACATCTAAGATGACCATTCTTGCTTACATCGGGACTTACTACGCCATCGCTGCTGCTATCCCCTTGACGCTCGCCAACTATCTGATTGTCGGTTGGTTTTCCTCAGAAGTGGATCAATTCTACCTGACGTCCTGGAAGATTTTCGTGGGTATGGCAGTCGTGTTCAACGTCCTGGTATGTTCCTCCCCATCACACACATCAAAAAAACAAGTCCCTAATTGAACCACAGTCCCCCCTCGCCTTTGCCATGTTGCGTCACCGCCTTGGACAAAAAATCTTCTTCTGGTCCGTAATCGAAACCATCAAATGGACGCCCATGTTCGTGCTCTTCTTCGGTGGTCTCTCGCTCCACCTCTCCGCTGCGCTGTTGTGCCACTTCTGCTCCATCAAGATGGAGTGGACAGCCACGGCTAAGGAGCTCGAGAAGCAAGGGTTCCGCGTTGGTCTCGACAAGATCGTTCGCGACTTCAAGTTCATGTATGCCTTTACTATTCCCATTGTCGGGGGTATGATCTACCTCGGCACGACGTCGAATCGAGGCTGGTATATTAAGGATTTTGCGGCGATTGTGCCGTTGGCTAACCAGGTCGGGTGTCATATGTTGCTGCCATTTGTTTTGGGTTTGGTGTAGATTTCTTTGTTTGTTTGGTGATGTTTGTGGGAAGAGAGGAAGTGAAGAAGGAAGGGTGGCGGCTTAGATTGGAAGAAACACACAAAAGAGAGATTTTAATGTTAATATTAAACAGGGAGTTGGTCTCATTTGTCTTTGGGGTGTTGATTTCCTCTCGTTCGAACGATAGATTTCGTTATAGTACATCTTGATTTATATACCTAGCATTACAGAAATGTTAATGATACCTTGCTTAACTTTTCCACCAATTTACATTGATTTGGAGATATATTCTTCACACATGCCTCGTTTGTCTTCCTTGCTTTGATTCAGAGTTGCTCATGTCTTTGTAAAACTGTCCTGCAAATTCCCCCGAATTCCCGCGAATTGAATTGCATTTAGAAGTAAGTCTCGTCCGAGTGACCATAGATCGGTTCAAGCGCACCATACGATACTCCGCTCATCTGCATACATCCAACCATTATCACTGAAGTCAAAGAGGTGGTATTCGTATTCGCAATCACTAGCACAGATATCATTACGAGTCCGTACTGCGCCAATACAACCAGAACCCAACAAGCTCAGTGAAGTGATCTAAAGCTACCGTACCATCACAGATCAAGACTACCTAGGTCTCCAAGCCCTGCCATTTTTGTCACACACTTCCACGTCCAGTCTTGCACTTCCTGTTAGCTGTCTACCAATTTTGCGGCGCTCATGTTTGTGGAAGAAAGAGTACGTTTAAGGCAGGTGGGTGGGAGGTAGGTTCGTCAAGCCGAATGGAGTGTAGTGGAGTCCAGATACCTACCTACCTACTCTACCCACTGACTCCCCACTACCGACTCTACTTCGGGATTTACCGAACAAACAGCCCAAGTCAAGCCAAGCTAACAATAACCATTTTAGCTGCCAGCCTCTCATTCTAGATAGATATCAACAGAAAGAAGACTCGGTATTTATGTCATCTCACACACGCTTTCGAGGCTTGGAAGTGCTACTTCTTCTCAACCTACTTGGCATCTTCAGCCTCGGCACGTGAACCGCGATAGTCCCAGGTTATATATATATATATATATAAAGTATTATAACGCTGACGCTTTCGCCTACCAGCAGCGGTTTATTGCTGGTATGATATCCGCTTCCTTTTCACTTATAGGAAATACGCAAGCAAGAAACCAACCAAACAGTGTTGGTAGGAACAAGATACAAAGAAGTGCGCGGCAGAAATACACCTGCTGGTATAATAAGAACGAGAATAAGAGTTGGGAGTAAGTTAGAAGTGCTCGCTGTATATCCGCTGTATGTGCGGATATGTAGGAAGTTGGTTCCGAGATATCTTGTTGTTATTGTGGAAACTTGGCTTGACGAAAAAGATGTAATTTCAATTGTTCCTAATACGTACTTGCCTTGACTAAAGTACCTGGGTATTGATTAGACCTCCCACGCATACTAACTCATAGAAGACTTTTCCGAAAACACATCCGATCAGCTGGTTGTACTTCAAATAACCAAACCAAAAAAAAAAGCGACACTTTTGAAGTTAATTTTCGTAGTCAAAAGACAAGTCTAGGCTCGAAAATGATATATAGCCATCTTATTAAAAAACTTTTTAACATGACCTATATCAACTCAATATAGAATATAAATAAATTTGAACGTGTACGATGTACGCAAATACTTTTAAATATAAGTTTAAGTTTCCATTCACTAAACTTCTATGAGTTTGTATACATATCGCGAAATAAAATTTTTGTATTCCTTTTTGTGACACAAAAAAATCATCCATAAAAAGATTTTAATAAGAACGCAAGTCTAGTCTTTTGATGCTTCGAAAAGCACATCGCAAATACTTGGCGAGATCTTCGCTTTTACTTGGCCCAAAAACAATACTACCAATTGCTGATTGTTTTCACAACAGATATCAAATGGAACACGAAATGGAATTGAACCACGAATATCATTATGGACATGAGTATGCAATCACCTTGTTACTACAGAATCCCCATCAAGGCTTAACTCACCAACGTCATCCACCAACCCTTCAACCTTTGTACTCGCCATCAACACCTCCATCTTCTCCCCACAAACCTGCATAATATCCTTCCGACACTGCTGCTTATCACGATTCGCAAGCACGACCTCGATATCTGGCGCAAAGATACCCACAAGCTGCATCGCCATATCCGCAAACACAGCGACCCTTCTCGGAACCATAACCCCGCTCAAAGGCCCGCTCACAAACCCAACACTAATATGCACTCTCGTCAGACCTCGCAACTCACTCTTCAGATACTCCAAGGCCTCCCTCGCCGGCACCAGTTTCCTGAAGTTATGCTTGGTAATAAACGCCTCGGTCTCGTCGAACCCCAGATCGAGATAGATACCCACCATGATCTCCCTGAGCAAGCCTCGGGCGCGCGGACTGATGGTGGTGACGAAATCCGACACGGAGGCCAGGCGCATGTAGTGCGGGAAGGAGAAGATGAAGCGGGTGAAGAGCAGCTCCTCGAGCTCGGCGTGGAGCAGCCGACACAGCGGGAAGAGCGCACTCATGCGCCGCGTGCCGTAGAAGGAGGGCTTGTACTTTTCCGGGTCGTTGAAGGCGCGGGGCCAGAAGACCGAGATGGCGTTTGGGAGGGCATGTGTTGGCGATGGGATGTAGAGGGCGTAGTGGAGGATCTTGAGGCGGATTTCCGTGGGGAGGGTGAGGAGGGTTGGTGGTGGTGGTTGTGACATTTTGGGTTGATGTCTTGAAATGTTTGTTTGATGGGTGAGGTTGTTGATGCTTGATTGAGCTGGGGCTGACCTCGTGGGATTGAAGATTGGTGTGATGCTGATCTCGCAGATTGACGACGGGAATTCCCAGCGTTCTAGATTTCTTGGAACAATTGAGGCTGAATGTGCATGTTCTTGTTGGAGCATACGATACTGGCTTGTGTCTCTTTCCATCACTTTTCACGATCGGAGTTCCAGTCCATCTCTCTCTCTCTCTCTCTCTCTCTCTCTCTCTCTCTCTCTCCCAAGCTTCCACAAGCTATCGACCCGTCCAATCACTACCCCTACTACTTTCCATCCCCCAGCACCAATTGTCTCTGAGAATCCCTCCCCAAATGCCGTCATCGAGCATGAAGTCACCGCTCAAGTCACCGCTCAAGTCACCGCTCATTCGTTGGATTTCAGGTCCATTCCTCCATTCCTCCATTCCTGGGTAGTGATCAGATGAACGCATTCTAACTGGTAGAGATACTGGTAGAGATCCTGGTAGAGATACTGGAGACCTGGGGCCAAAGCTGGGCTGGTCAATGGGGGATTTGAAGATTTGAAGGGTTCAAGCCACCAGAAGCCCCACCCCCCCCAGCTCCAAAGAGAAAATGCTGCTGGATGTGGAAGCCACCTGCCCTGGAGATCGTCATATCAAGCTGAAATCTTGCTGTGTGGTGGAAGCCACGACCTATGGGCTGTTGTGAGACCAATACAAGTATGGCATTTCTTGTTTCTGGACGACGGTGAGGGTGGAGATTTTCACACAACTACTACTTCAATCCATAGACAGACACATTTTCAGTGTACATTCAATCAACAAGCAGTCTCAGTCTCAGTTGCAATCACAAGCACAATCACAATCACGATTACAATCTTATCGCTTTCATCTTGAGCTTCGATACAGAATAGTGGTCGCATAACAAAGTCACCCCACCTCAACAGCGAGTCTCCAATTCAATTCACGACAAACGACCCCAAGCAATCAATCAATTAATCAATCAATCAATCAATCAATCAATCAAGATGGGTATCATGAATGGCGTCGAGATGACCGTTGGCTACATCGCACACACCGTCTTCCGGTTCTGCCAAATGGTTCTGGCCTTTGCAGTTGTAGGACTCTATGGAACAGATATCAACAAAGCCAACCGGCTGGGCAGATACAGTGATGGCAAATGGGTACGCTCCTCCCTCCACTCCTCCTCCTTCTACCAACCCAGCTAATATTTCCTCCCCAGGTCTACGCAGTTGTAACCAGCTCCCTTAGCGCCGTCACCGCCATCCTGTACATGATCCCATTCATGTCGCGCATTCCATTCGCGTTCGTGTGGGACACTGTTCTCTTCATCCTGTGGATTGCGCTGTTTGGTGTCTTTGGAGCCATGTATATCAAAGAGGACGCAGAGGGCGATGCTGGTGTCAAGAGGATGAAGAATGCCGTCTGGATTGATCTCACGAATGCGTTGTTGTGGTTGATTTCTGCGGTGGGCATGTGCATGTACTGGATTAAGCACAGGAATAACCGCACGAGGTTTACCGGGCGGGCGACGGTTTAGAGGGATGCGGAAACAGTGGGAGAGGGCGTGGGATATGAGATATGAGAGATGGACGTGGTAATGAATAGTAGTAATGAGGGTATAGATACCCAGACGGAGATATCATGAGCAGAGGCATTGGGACGGGAGAGTTGTTGCAGCTTCCAGGCGTTTTGCTTGCGATATACCACTTTACGCGTTGATGCCTTTCGATTGTTTTTAGATACCATTTGAGATAGCATTACGAACCCGATAATTCACAACTGCCGCGTTACACGGTGTGCCATTACTTGCTGCTTCAACTTGCCTATGTATGTCCATGCCTCAAATCGCATTCATAAACCGCCCAGCATCTCGGCCTCGTCTCAAAAGGAATCCACCTCTCCACCATATACACCACCGGCTCTCTTTGACCCGAACGAGAATATATCAACACAATACCGAGCCAGCCAGCTAGCCAGCATCCGATTCGAATTTGACTCAACAATTCATAAAAATTTATCACTGATATTTCCCTTCTCAGCTCCAGCTCTAGCTCGAGCTCAGCTCAGCCTTACTCCTGCCACCGCTGCTCATCATTCAGCTGCCGTACCGTACCGTACCGTACTTGGCTTAGGTACACATTTATGAGTACGCAAACATACGCATAAACGGGAAAATATAAGAAGGAGAAGAAGAAGAAGAAAACATGAAACAATTCCTTACAATCGGCAAGGCGATCCGTGGGGAATTGTACGAAACGGATGAGCTCCATCCACGCTGCTGCTACTGCTGCTGGGGTTCCACTCTTGAAATGTGCGAGGGATAGGGATAGGGATGGGGATTGGAATGGATGGATCCAAAAAAAAAATCAAGATCAGCTGTCGATCATCGTCACTTTGGGAGATAGACGACCCTTGAGTACTGGGATGCTGGGATGCTGGGATGCTGGGATGTTGTTGGTTGTGGTTGGTATGCTGGGTATGCTGTGTATGACTGCTGGGGGGTTGATGTTTGATGTTTGATATTTTGATGGCTGTGTGCTAATGGCTGTGTACTTGGATGGCTGGCTGATACGAACGGGTGGATAGCACTTGTACTGTAGTAAGTTTTGCAACGGCTTTTGCGTATATGGTTTTGTTTGTGACATTTGCTTAGGTGCTTGTTGGCGAGGAGCATTCTTCCAGTACTGTTACTACTACCGTATGTATTGAGATATAGTTGAGGTACGGTAGTCGTCAACTCGAAGAAGAATGAGGTCACACTTGAATAACTGCAAGGTAGAGGTGAGCGAGGTGGCGACTTTATCGACAGCTACATACACGAAATATGCAAAGTGTCAAAAGTGCTCGACAAAGGTGCAGTGAAGATCTTTCTCAAAACGTGTGTAGATTTCCCCCCATCCCCATCCCCATCCCCATCGACGACCTAGGGTATCGACTGTACTGTCAATGTACGCACATTCAGCACGGCGAAACGTGCGTGGCTTTGACTGTGGGCTTGGGTGTGAGTATTATTTATTATTGGAATGTGCTTTGCTTGGATGCTGAAAGGATTATCTGTCTGCCTGCCTGCTTGGGTACTTGCTTGCTTGCTTTGATTGCTTTGATTGCTTGGGTGTCATCCATCCGATGACGAGGCTTGTGTGACAATTTTTTTTTTTTTGGTTGAGATGAGATGAGATGAGATGTCTCTGGTGCGTGATGATGATGAAGTGTGCGTGTGTGTGGTGAGACTTTGAGATAATGAGTAGAGATAGTAGAGAAAGAAAGAAAGGACGGGTTTTTATTCTTTGAGAAAGAAAAGAAAGAAAGAATTAAGACTTTTGCCTTACGTGGTATAAACGGAGCAACAGCCGAAGAATTTAGAGAGACAAGTGTGGATGATCCCAAGTATATCTTAAGCCTCCAAGGTAAAGATCTGACCGTCGTTCTCAAGCCAATCTGATATCATTGGTAGAAGTTCCCAAGATCCAACGTGGCAAGACAGGATATTGCATGTATTCCTACCTGATGCATCCCTTTTTTCATCGGTAAGCTGTATAAGCTGTCTAAGCTGTAAGGTTCCGATGCAGGTTGCGATCCTTTCCATTCCTTCTTCTTCAAGGGGAGACATTGGACTCACTCACTCACTCATTCACTCACTCAATCACTTTCTTTCTTGTCTGCGTTCCCACCTCCCACCTCCCAGCTCCCACCGACATCATCGAAGTGTAAAACATCTGATTTCTTTCTTCCGTTTATCAAATAAATACAATTGCGACCCCGCAGGAGAGATCGTGTAGGATTTCCATATAACACGGTACAGTATCGCACGAAACCCAAAAGCATACCAACCAAGACTTCCCAAGCAATTCTCATACAGCAACTCGAGCCTACTCTCACTCACCTACCTCCCGTATATCCGGGTAACTCGTTCCGAATGATCTTAGCAATCCTCCATACAAATCAACAACTATCTTCCATCGCATCATCGTCCACCGCTACTACTGCTACTACGACTGCTACTACTACTGCTACTACTACTGCTACTACTACTGCTACTCCTTCAACGACGCTACAACAAATCCAAGACGCATAGACCTGGGCGTCATAGTATTGGTCACGAGAGGTACAAAGCTTTTTACCTTGGACGCCATTGACTCGAGCAAGCTAAATTTCCCTCCGCTACTCGCATCAAATTACACGGGCTATTCAAGGACCAAACAATCATGACCAGCCGATCCTTCTTACCGTCATACTTGGCATCTGCTCCGAGTCGTACTGCTCGACCCGGCTTCTCGAGAACCAACAGTTCCTCCAGCAACGTCAGTACAAAGAGTGATGATTCTCTAGCCTCGGTATTGAAAGGCTTGACGACCACAGACAAAGAGACTGGCGAGAGTGACACAAATGCGCGAGCTGGTGAGTTTTTGTTGTTTCAGTTGATGAAGAATGGATACATGACGGCATCGGTTACAAGTGGCGTTTCCTCGTTTCTCGTTTCTCCTACTTGTAGTGAGTGGAGTGGAGCAGAACGCTGCACGGGAATGGCTTGCAGTACCCCGCCGCCACGAAATGTTAAATAACAGGAGCCAAAACTCCGGGTCCACCCACTTACATGTTCCTTGGGGATTGGTATTAATACTTTATAGTTCACAGCATTCCCACTTCCAACCCTCCTTCAACTCCGGGCAGAAAAAGAAGTCAACCCATTGCCATCGAATTACCATCATCCAGAGCCCCAAAAGTGTACACACCGTTGACTGCAAGAGGAGATCTGATTGGGTTCGTAATGGACATCCCACCTTTTGTTTGAAGTGTGCTGATGATCTTGTAGAGGATACTTTCCTAACCACGACGATTCAGTAAACATCAAGTCATATCAACCCCACCCATTCCATAATACATTCGCATCATCGTCGACATATCCAGAATCACCCATCATGTCTGCTTCATCCTCATTCCATCCGTCACCTACAACCATGGCAGAAGCTTTTATTCCAATCCCTGGACCCATCTCTCCCTTACCTGAGTCACTGTTGATACCAAAGGGCAAATACCATCCATCAAACTATGTCTCTCCAGCAAACACGTCAGTGTCTTCACCACAAACTCGAGCATTCCTACCTCCACCAAGTCTTAGCATCCCAACTTCAACAAAGAGAAGTGGTCGTCCAGGACATGAGAGGAAGTCCTCTGATATCAAGAGGAAGTTGCAACAGTATCAGAGAGATATGAATATAAAAAACAAGCAGCAAGCTGAGTTGGCTGCTCGAAATTCTACCAGTCAACCATTGAAAGCCAAAGCACCAATCAGCCCACGTCTCGCGCCAGCTGGGAGTCCCGGACCCATCACACCTTTTGAACTAGAAGACGAGCAGGATGGTTACATCATCGCTGGTAATAGAGCTAGGGGCAAGGCCTTGGACGGAGATGTGTTGCAGAATCAGGGAATTACTCCTACCTCAAGAGTTCACCCATGTTGACGGGAGTTTCTGGTTTCCTTGAAGATATACGAACTCTCGTTTTGAGGCATTGCATGGGCGCATTGTCGAGGTTAGGCCTGCCCAAGTGCTGGTGCAGACTTATGTTCTTTCGTTTGATTGGTTTGTTGGCTGCTGCATGATGCATTGTTTTCATGATGCGATATGGCGTTACGTTTAGATGGTGGATTAAGGGTTGGCGCGATTGCGTATTACCCTCTTGATTTATAGTGTTGTGTTTTCTTTTGTTTGGGGTATGGGATAGATGGATCTATATGGATAGGTATCAGTTTTCGAGTACGAATGGTGATGAAGAGAGGGTTGACGGAGGGAAGCAGGAGCACGAGTTAGGGGGAATAAAGCATGGGTAGAGAAAATCATGGAGAATGCATGTTCCCCTAGTCAAACCTTGATGCCAACGCATCAAAAGGAGAAAAAGAAATTGTGTACACTGGTTGTACCGAGTTCATAGATATTGTATGGGTTATCAATGAGATTGTCATACTTTACAGCTCCCTTACGCATGTGCACGTGTGAAGTAATTTATTTCCATATGTGTGCTGCTTGTGCTCGACTCGCTCTAGTAAGTTGGGAAGCTTGTGCGCGTTGCTAGCGATCGAGGCGCTTGATGTGATGTTATTGTTCGCTCCAACTCGCTTCCGCTTCTTTACTAGAGCTGAGGAGCTAGGCTACCTAGTAAATAACCCTCCGGAATAGTGGACCAGTTGTATAGCCCATCTGTACTTCACTCGGTGGCTATGTGTGGTGATGACGGGATCTAGGTAGGTAGGTAGGTAGCGATGACGGAGTCTAGGTAATCTGGTGGTGAAGTAGTGTATGTCTCCTCTGCTCTGCTAGGGGTTGGAGTGGAGTGGAGTGGGATGGGATGGGATGGGATGTGTTTGAAGTTTCGGATAAACTGATCACGTTTTGGGCTAGCTAGCTAGCTGATTTGGACTAGAGTAGACTAGGTAGTTTGAGGGAGTAGATATAGTTTAGGTGTAGTGGGTGGTGCTGACGACGGGATGTTAGTTTACCCTAAACAATCCAAGTCGAGCTAATGGGTGTTGGTGTGGTGCTGTTAGTGCATATGCGTGGATGCATAGGTCACTACATAAGGTATAAAGATTAGGTGATAGGAATAGGCAGCTCTCATTGGTCCTTTGTTATATAACTAAGCCTAATCGGGATAAAGGAGGTTATAGATACTTAAGTAAGAATCTTACTCTATAGCTTTAGAGAATATAAGAACTATACTATTTAACGAATATATTGTATCCTATTATAGGCTATACGTATTTAGAGTGTTATAACCTATACTAATTAGTTAACGTTCTTAGATTAGAAAAGTTAACGTAAATACTTGAAATTATCCTATTTTCCGAAAATTCGAACACTTATAGTAACGTACTTAAGTAATGTAAAAATACTCTAAATACGAAAAAAAGATAGAAGATATATCGTTATAGTAAGATTTAGAAGTAGCTAGCTATTTACTAGAATAGGATTATAATTTCGACGTTAATAAAGAACCTTCTAGGTTATTCGATACGTATATAGACTAGAAAATACTAGAATATATAACGAAGGATATATATAATAAGTAATTTTAAGAGCTTTTCTAGGTAAACTTTATAGACTTTAAGATTACGTATTTCTTTTATCTTAATAAACAGTATAGGATATTACTACGAGATACGCTTAGGTAGGGAGACGTATATATAAAGCTAAATACTAGTAATATACCGATATTAGAAGTACTTTACAAAGCCTTTAAGAGGATAGAATACTATAATTGGACTTTGTAGGAAGCGTAGTAGGTAAAGTAGATATTCGTAAAAGGGTTAGATAAAAGTAGGATTTTTTTATACAATATTTTGTTACTTATAGGAGATTTAAAATCATTTACTTAAAACGTTATTAAAACCTTAGGAGTATAGTAATATTAATTATTAGATCTTTAAAATCCCTATACTATATAGTACTTCTAGTAAAACGTAGGTATAGGCCTGATTTCTACTTTAAATTACCTTATATATTAATAGCGTTAGCTATACTATATATACCTAGGGTTAGTACTAAGCTCCATAAGTATATAACTAAGGTTAGCCGAGAATAAAAAGGTTATAGAGATTATAAAGCTTATCTACGATAATATAAGATACGGAGACGTTAAAGAAGATATACTAGACTAGAAGCTTATTATATTCTATAACTTATATAGGAGGTAGAACTTACTGGATTATCTTATCGAAAAGGTATTTCCTAATCTACTAAAAGAATTAGTAGAGTTATACTACTATAGTATATAGCTCTTTTCTCTTGATTATAATACTGTTATAACTTACCTTAGAAACTTTTTCGAAGGAGCTAACTTTTTTAGATATATATAAGCTATATAGAAAAGGATTATACTAAAGGAATTTATTATATAGAACCCTACGAAGTCGACAACTGACTACCTACGTATACTTATTAATAAGCTTATAAGTATAAGATATAGCCTTTCTCCTAACTTATATAGTAATATATATATATATATACGCCTACTCGCTGTATATAAAACTACGTTAGTATATAAATTCGTAACCTTTGATCTACTAGACGACCTCGGTATACTAATTAATAAGCTTTATTCTTCGGTTATAGTATATAAAGTAGAGTATCCCGTATAGATTAGTAATATATTCCTTGTAAGTGTTAACTATACCGATAGGAAATATTATAGTGGTTAAGGCCGTAGTAGAGGAGGTGGCGGTAAAGACTATAGAGAAGGCCGTAAGGTATATTTCGATAAGAAGATACGTAGTAATAAGTACTTTATATATAGCTAGGAAGGATACTGTTCCTAGAAGTATACTATAGAAAAGAGAGTAGTATTATAAAATAAATTTATACGAAACTCTAAGACCTAGTACCTTAACGTTTTAAAGTATATTAATAAGTTTATTAGTAGTTATAAAGAAAAAGAAACCGAGAGTTTTGAAGCATTCTTAAGCTCTATATTCTTAATAGAGGATAATAGCGATTTAGACGTAGACTATAGCGTTTATAATATAGAAATAAGCTCTTTACTTAAGTACTATAAAGATTAAGATAACTAGGCTATAAAGTACTTTCTCTTAGGAATTAGTATAGGTAGTAAAGAAAAGCTCGTAAAGGTACTTATAGTAAGAAGTATTATATATATACTTATAGGAGAAATTAACGCTACGCTAAGTATTATAGCTAAAACGTATACTACTGTAAGCGTAGTAGTATTCCTGAATACACTATATATACGCTATAATAATCGCTAATTCCACGGTATACTTATTGATACTAGAGCTACGTAGAGGTCTATAGTAGGCAAAATACAGCTAATAGCGCTATAGAAGCTTGATCTAAGTATTACTCTTAACATATCTATAGTAGAAGTAGGTATAGTATTCGGCGTTAGCGTAGTATACTTTATAGGCTCTATTAATATTAATATACTAATTAGACCTATCCTTTTTTACGTTATAGATATTAACCTCCCTTTCCTTCTATTACTCGCTAATATAGATCGGCTTAAGATATATATAAATAACCTTAAGGATATTATCGTTACTATATAAAAAGAGATTAGACTACTCCGAAAGTTCGGATATTTCTTCTTTATATAGAATAATACATTATACGTATATTTATTTAACTCTATCGAAGAAGATAAGCTACTAATCTTAATATAATAAAAGCTTTTAAGATTATATCGTAGATTCGGATACCTAGTAGTAGGTCGACTTAAAGTACTACTTTTACGTATAGGAAAGAACTTTGACAAAGATATAGTAGAGTAGCTTACGAAGTTTTATAAGTACTATTAGAAATATAGTAAATCTCTAGGTCGTTTTCGTTTTATACTCTACGATAATAACCTTAACTTTAACTACTATATACTCGTCGACGTTATATATATCGATAACCTTCCTATACTCTATATAGTTAATTAAGCTACTATATTTTAAGTAGAAGGATAGCTGAAAAATATTAGTATAAAGTATATTTAGGAATCTATAAAGAGATACTAGATAGATATATATCTCGGACCCTTAGATATTATTATATATAATATAGAAAAGAGTTTTATTAGTAAAGAGTTTAAGCTATTCGCTAAGACTATAAACGTTACTATAAAGATAGTACTAGTAGAAGTATATAACTCTATAGGCTTAGTAGAAAGATACTATAGTCCTTTATAGCGTATCTATAAGATTATCGTAGAGAAGATACCTAACCTTCCGCGAAAAAAAGCGCTATAGATAGCTTTTAAGGTACTAAATAACTATATAGGGCTAGATAGATTAGTTCCTACTCTATTTGTTTTTGGTATTTATCTACGTATAAGCATCCGCAAATCCGGAGCCTGCCACCGTGGTACCAATAGCGTGCTAATAGTGTAAAAGAGCCTAACGTTACTAGTCCTTAGTTTTAATACTAACGATAGTTACGTCTTTACTAATCGGCTATTATCGACGCTAAGGCTTATTAAGCTAGTACTATTAGAGGATACGTACGTACTAACTCGGTATTAGTAGCTAATACGTACGTACTAACGTAGTTAATGTTACTATACCTACTAACGCGGTGCTATTAGTACTATACCTACTATAGCTACTATAGCTACTATAGCTACTATAGCTACTATATATACTACGTTTACTATAGCTATTATAGTTTCTAGTAGCTCTACTATTATTACCGTAGTTATTACTATTAGTTATAAGATTCGACTTATCTTAAGTATAAATCGAACTAAAACTTAATCTATATTAGCTAGATAGATTAAAGGATTAATTATAAAACGTTAATAGTAAATTAAGTATAGATAACTAACCTATAACCGACTACTAACTTAACTAATAAAATAACTCTTAACCGACTACTAATTTAATTAATAAAATTACTCTTAACCGACTACTAAATTAACTAACTAAACTACTTAACTAACTACTAAATTAACTAATAAAATCACTTTTAACTAACTATTAAATTAACTAACTAAACTACTTTTAACTAACTATTAAAACGACTACTAGTCTAACTACTAGCCTAACTACTAACTTAACTATTAAGACGATTATTTACTATATAATCTCTTTTCTCTTCGTTATTTAATACTACTTATAATATTAGTTAATAAGATTATTAATAATTAATAAATACTATCGATAATATAAACTTATCGTTAAAAATAGTAATAGTATTAAAGATTATTTCTAACCTTAGAATCTATCTTACTTTAAATATAATTAATAATAAAAAATAAATATTTAACTTATATATACTTAACGTAACCCCTTTCGACAAGTAGAATAAATCCTTATAGTTAAGGATACTTCTAGTATTTTCCTTTTTTACTTTAACTCTATAATATCCTAGGTATTATAGTTTAACTTATTAGTTTATTATCGTTCTTTTTATTACTATTCTCTTTATCCCTATCGTTTTTCCTTATCTTATCGTCCTTCTTATCTCTATTATCCTTTTTATCTCTATTGTCCTTTTTATTCTTATCGTCCTTCTTATCCCTACCGTCCTCCTTATCCCTATCGTCCTCCCTTTCCTTATTATCCTCCCCTTTCTAGTTATTCTCCCCCTTCTTATTATCCCTTTCTTTTTAGTTATTCTCCTTCTTTTTATTATTCTCCCTCTCCCTACTATTGTTCTCCTCTTTAAAATTAGTATTCCTTACCTTTTCTTTTTTTCTACTATACTATACTTCCGTTTTAATAATAATAGATAACTCTTTTATATAACAGATTCCTTTTTTAACGTTAATAATATTTAAAAAAAGCCTTATAGATTACTATATATCGTTAGAAAATTAAAATTATCTACTAAATCGTCTAAGGTATTCTTTTACTAGTTAGATATAACTATAGTATCGTCGAGTAAGACTAGCTTTACTACTATCCGTTTAACTTTTATAGTAAATATTTAAATAATAGAATCTTATTTTATAATACTTATTTCTTTTTAATTCTTCTTAACTTTTCTAAGGCTTTTTAATTCCTATTAATATATATATATTTAAATATTTAACTCTATTATACTACTAACTTATAAAGTTAGTACTATTTAGTTTTCAGATTATATTAGATCTAGTAGTCCTTTCTCTTACTATATATAAAATAAGTATAGATATCTATATAATTATATAAGGTCAAAGAGGTTAAAACTATAAACGTAATAGATAATAGTTAACTAATATATTAAAAGTATTAAATAAAATCACGAGATATTTAATTACTATTCTACTTAACCACTTCTAATACCCTAGCTATAATTCGGTTAGTCTCTATATTCTAACTCGGGAGTTAAATTAACTTATTCTTATAATATCTAGAGAAAGTATAGTATAATCCTTTTCTAACGTTTTCTAAAACCCTCGGTATATATCGTCTAAATTACTTATAGCCTTTAGTTTAAATTTAGTTTTAACTAATACTCGTATATAACTTATAATACTACTATACCTATCTACTACTAAATCCTTTATCTAGTCTATATTAGCTCGTATATAATAAAGATTATATATAATATACTATACCTTTTTAATAATAAGTTATTTAAGAAAATTATCCTAAAATATTATATTAGCCTTTTATACGTTAACTACTTTAAACTAGTATTACTAAATCGCTACTAAAAAAACCTTAATATCTATATCTAACTAGAATTTCTACTTTAACTTAAATTTTCTAGCTGTCTATATATTTATAATTATCTTTATTTTAAGTTTAATATTAGTCTAGCTAGTATTAACCTTAGTACCTAGTATACCTCTAGCGGCCCTTACTTTAAGTACTCCCTATAGAGACCCGTCGAGTTATACTAGCGAGTTATTATCGTTGTTGTTTTTATTATCTAAATCGTTTTCTTTGTTTATAACCCTTTTTCTAGTATTATAAGAAGACCTTATAGCAAATAGTATTAGTATTATAAAGAATAAACTATAAGCGTTAAATAGTATATTGTACTAGCTTTTTATTAGTACTCTAGGTCTAAAAAATCGTAAACTATTTCTATAATATTTTATTTATATATTAGATAATATTTTATTCTAATTAATTAGAAGTATTACGGAAAACTATACTTAGAACTAGCTATTATAATAATTCGATTCCTTATCGTAACGGTTATCTTTATAAGTATATTATTATTTTTTTATCGATATAGATAGTATATAATTATTAGAATATTAACTTTAAAAAAGAGTCTTTTGTTTTTTTAGTTATAGAATTAAAAAATTCCTATTTTATAAACTAAAAAGGATTAGTTTATTCTAAATATATCGTATTCAATATCGAGATCTACTATAAAGAATACTTAACTTAACGATATAATTATAATAAAGTAGTAAAATATCTAATATACTAAGTTATTAAAATCTTTATATTAAAATAGAATAGTACTATCGTAGATAAAAAAAAATATAAAAAAGTATTTATATTTAGAAAAAGGGAATAGAATTTAAATAATATAGACTAAAACGTATTTTAAAACCGATAACTAACTTCGTACTTACTTTTATATACTACTTAACCTTGCCGATATTAACCTATACTCTACTAGGGTAGACTACTATATAAAAGATATACTAATTATTTATATATTTAGTAATAGAAAGTTATATTAGTACTAATAGATTTATCTTATCCGAAACTTATAATATATAGAATTAAGGATTAGTTAATTTGATTATAGATTATATTAACTTAATTATAAATTATCTAATAGTAGTTAATTTAGTTATAAATTATTTACTAGTAGATTACTTAGTAGCGAATAGTTTACTAGTAGTTAAATTAGCTATATATAGCGCGATAGTGGTTAAGTTTGTTATATATAGCGCGATAATAGTCAAGTTGGTTATATATAGCGCGATAGTGGTTAAGTTTGCTATATATAGTACGATAGTAGTCAAGTTGGTTATGTGCTATATATAGTACGATAGTAGTCAAGTTGGTTATATATAGCGCGATAGTAGTCAAGTTTACTATATATAACGCGATAGTAGTTAAGTTAGCTATATATAGTGTAATAGTGGTCAATTTTACTATATATAACGTAACAATAGTTAAGTTAGCTATAGTTAACTTAGTAGATAATGTAATAACTATTAACTACCTTTACCTACGACGAGCTCGTTCTTTTACTTAATTATAAAGTATACAAATATTATATACTCGTTTACTTATAGATTCTAGCTAATCTTCTTTATATAGAATCTAATACTAGTCCTAGTCGATATAGTTATTAATATATAGAACGTTACCTTACTTTAGCTTTCTAGTTAACTACGATAAAATAAGATAAGCGTTATATAAAATCGATTTAATAGAATAGAACCTTTTACCAAATAGCCTCTAGGGGTTAGTAGTAGTCGGTACTTTTAGTGGTAGTACTTTAATTATACTATAAATATCGTATAGTACTCCGTTATTTACTAGTTTATAGATATCGATCAAATATAGTAGTATTTAAAGAATTT